>JAVFBZ010038461.1:0-16482 GCA_032466195.1 Katharina tunicata
TTTCAATTGTTCGTTCTGCTGTTGTCGATGGCATGTGACACACCACTGGCCATTTAGAATGAGCATCAACGACGATTAAAAAGTGTTCGCCCATAAATGGTCCTGCGAAATCAACATGAGTTCTATGCCATGGCTGGGAAGGCCATTTCCATGGATTTGAATCCGCTTGAGCCTGTTTCGGCTGCATATCTTGGCATATTTGACATTTACGAACAACGTTTTCAATGTAATGATCCAGTGTTGGCCACCATAGATGGAGATTTCATTTTGACCATTCCTGGATGACTCAAATGTAAATCAATCAAAATTTGATATTGAAATTTTTGGGGAATAATTGTTCGAATTCCCTAGAGAAGACAACCTTCTTCAGTGGAAGTCTCTAGTCTCCTGTTGTAATAGGGATGTAATTCGGGATGCAAATCATTTGAACATGGCCATCCATTTGTTGTTAAATACAACACTTTAGACATTGGGTCATCTTTGGTTTCACGACTGATTGATTTGGCACTGACAGGTAACTGGTTTATTTGGGCTAAATTGACAGCAACAGCCTCAGCTGTCCAGTTTATCATATTTTGGTTAGTTCCAGGCTAATCTGTTGATTGAAGGGGTAACCTTGATGAGGCATCAGCATTGTCATTTTTTTTCTGAGGGCGTATATTTAATGTCATAATTATACGATGCTAGTTCAATTGCCCATCGTTGTATTCTGGATGCTGCTAGCACAGGTATTCCTTTCTTTGGCCCTTACATTAGACTAAGGGGGTTATTGTCTTTGATCAGCGCGAATTTACTGCAATATAGAAATTGGTGGAAACGTTTCAGACCGAAAAATATACCAAGTCCTTCTCGTTAAATTTACGAAAAATTTCTTTCGCAAGAAGTAAGTGACCTAGATGCGTGGGCTATGGCCGTTCGCCATTTTCAGTAACATGCGAGATAACAGCACCGAGGCCCACTGGGGATGCATCTACAGCTAATGTTAATGTCAATTCAGGGTTATAGTGTATTAATAGTGTCTGCTGGGAAGAGAGATGTTGTTTTATCACATTGAATGCCTGTTCAGTACTAGCATTCAATTCCCATTTCTTATCTTTACTGAGTAGCTGATTGAGAGGACTACATATTGTTGACATATTAGGGATGTGCTTTGTTTGTTTGTTTGATTGGTGTTTAACGTCGTACTCGAAGGTATTTCATTTATATGACGACGGATTCTCCACTTCGTAATCTGCTCTACTCAATACGGCGGAAAACCGGGAGGACACCTCGTAAAAACCGCCCCCACGATTGCCGAAGTCACCTCTTGTGACTCACTCATATACCTCAGGTCCACTGAGAGAATTGAACCCGTGCGGTACATCGAAGAAGGATCTGCAGTCAGACGCGATAACCACTGAGCCACGGCGCGGGCACCTGTGCTTGCTGTAATGATTCATTAAACCTAAAAAATGATTAAAATTCAGCTGTACAGGTTGGCCGGGGAGCTTTGTGAATAGCCTCAGTACCTTGCTCATCAATCTGTATGCCCTCAGAGTTAATTGTAAAGCCAAGGTAAGGAGCCATGAACACACATTTTGTTTTTGGAGCCTGGCGTTGGCCTTTTCTAGTCTACTTAAAACACTGTCCAAATTTGAAAGATGTGCTTCGTCGTTTTTGCAAGTTATTATCATATCATCTTGATAACAACCAACATTCAGCCCTTGTAGTAATTTGTCCATAGTGCATTAGAAAAATGAAGGTGGTGAGGAAATACCATATGACATCATAGTGTAAAAGTACAATCCAAGATGACTTTTTATTGTCACACATTTTCTGGATTCCTGGTCTAATACAATTTGTTGATATGCCTGTGACAGATCTAACTTAGTGAACTATTATCCGCCATTTAAAGTTTGAAAAGTTCATCAGGTGAAGGCTTAGGTTACAAACATGAGTTTGTAAATCCTGATTTACTGTTAATTTAAATCCCCACAAATTCTAATGTCACCAGAGGGTTTCTTAACTGGCACTATTGGCGCTAACCAATCACTGTATTATACCTTTCCAATAACACCTAATGTCTCTAGTCTATTCAGTTCTTTGGCAATGCCATCCTTGAGGGGAAATGGCACTGGACGGGGTTTAGCTTCATCCTTCATTCTGCCAATCTAGCTTAATATTTGACAACCAATTTCTGCCAAACAGGGTGGGTCCCTTGGAATCTATGATATAAAGTGGAAGGTCCTTAACCTCCTGTCCATTGTAGGACACATTAACAACACACTTGCCAATAACTGTAACTTTTTGGCCTGTTATTGTCTTTAATCTTTTGTCTGTGTAACACAGGTTATATATACTGAAGGAAGAATTGAAAACGGACTCGTGGATTAGAACGTCAAAATCTGTAAACAACAATTTATTTCGATTAGAGATGAAGGGGACAAAGCCCATCAAACGAGAAATAACGCTTGGCGGCGAGTGCACAGACGGCAACTTCGAAATTGCGGAATACGCACGAAACGGACTTCATGGATTAAATTTATAAGCGGACTTCGAAAGCAGTCTTACATTCCTCGCCGGCCCAAAAAAATGTCGTCCTCGATATTTCAGTATTGATGCATTTAACAGTATACAATTTAAACATTTATGAAAAATCATTGATATGAGAATACAGTTAAGCTGGCATCTATAACCCAATTAAATCAAATGTTCTAACCATTCTCAGGCGGCCACGAGCACACTTAAATCTATCTTCATTGCAATCGAGGTTTCATTACAACGGAAGTGCTATTCAGCTAACACAGACAGGAATTCAGGAGATATTTAAAATACACCATTCTAATAAAAAGCATGCCAAAGTCCAAAAGTTCAATGGCTCGGCGACACGTTCACAAACTTCGAAAAGTTTCCTGTTTAGGGCATCATCGGAAAATACTCATCTATTGTACCATCTGTTCGATATGTGAGACGTGGCTGTAGTCGTCTATCCCTCCTAGAGCGACGAAGGGGTTGCTGGTTAGCATCTTCAGTTGTCTCTCTCAAGAAACTGTCTTCACTATCAGGATTTCGATATCCGATTTCCTCTGGGACACTACAGACATCTGGGGAACGCGGCACATAGCGTGGTGTAAATGCTGGAACTCTAGGATCCAATTTGAACGGAATAAAGTTATCACTTTCGTCATCAGACGATTCAGACATGGAATGTTCACAGTCAACTTCTCTGTTCGGTTTGATCATTATCTGAGACATGTTTTTTTTCTGATGGGATCGTTGGGGGGTAGTGATAAAAGTAAGAAATCTCATGGCAAAAACAGGTTTCGATGAAGCACACGTAACTTTCCACTACCATCTGCGGCCTTTACCTGATACACTGGCGTGTTTTCTTTCATTTGTTTCACAACAACATGTATTTTTACTCCAAGTGTTTCCGTAGCCTTTCCGGACCACTGCGTTCTGAAAGATTCCTAACCAATACACGGTCTCCTACGTCCAGAACAGTACTTCGAACCTTCTTGTCATACTGGTTTTGAGCGTGGGCTGCTGCCTTACGGGCGTTCACTGTAGCTTCTGTGAACGATTGTTGCATACCATGTCGCCAACATTTCCACTGCCATTTGTTCATTTGATGGGGTACCCACCCCAAATACAAGGTCGATAGGTAACCTTGGTGACCTCCCAAAGAGCAAGAAGAAAGGCGCAAAACCAGTGGAGTCATTCCTTGTACAGTTGTACGCGTGAATCATCTTATTGAGATGGCGCGCCCAGTCAGATTTGTGACCTTCGGGGAGAGTACGTAGCATATTTAGAAGTGTCCTGTTCATTCTTTCAACTTACCCATTTCCCGGTGGGTGGTACGGGGTAGTTCGCGACTTGGACAGTTCACAGTGTCTCTCCAAATGTTTGAACAAATGATTCTCGAACTCTCCGCCCTGATCATAATGAATTCTGGCCGGCAGTCCAAAACGCAGGATATAGTCATTAAACAACTTTTCCGCTGCAGTCTTTGCGCTCTTTTTCTTCGTACGGTAGGCCTGGGCAAATCTTGTAAAGTGACCAACTATCAATAAAATATGCTCGTAGCCACCTTTACTTTTCTCCAGATGAAGAAAATCCATGGCTACCACTTGGAATGGGGCTGTCGTTTGGATGTTATGGAGTGGTGCTCTAGTATGACGACTTAGGGGGTTTGTTTTTTATGCAACTAGTACATTGGTTACTCACAAAGTGTTTGATATCACGCATCATCCGGGGCTAGTAGAACCGCTCTTGAGTGAGGTCAAGTGTCTTTTCAAACCCAGGACATCCCATCTTTTCATGAAGTTCTTTGTATACGAGACTTCGGAACTGAGAGGAAAGAACCAATTGAGTATGTTATTCACCTCGAGGATTCGAAGTTATCCTGCACAAAAGGCCATTGTCGTTTAACCAGTCTCTTCTTTTCCCTCAGGAAAACTGTGACTCCCGGAGACGAACAACTGTTTGAGGCTCTACCTTGTTCATGGAGTTTCATGTAAGTACCGATGTCATGATCACTTTTCTGAGCCTCTTTGAGATTTGTACAAGCCATTGGACACATAGTTTAAACAGTATTTTTCACAAGATCAAGATTCTCCGTATTTATTACATTGACATCATCAGTAGCTGCACCTATCCATGAAGTAAGACCAGCAGCTTGGGCACTTATTCCCTGGACTATAGCGCCAATAGATTCTTGAGACATCTCCTCTGTACACGAAGGCATGTATGTCTCCATCTCAAGGGGCATCCTTGACAGTCCATCCGCATCCCAATAAGCTTTTCCAGGGCGGTAGCGCACCACAAAGTTGTAATCGGACAGTTCAGACACCCAAGGTTGCCTTGTAGCATCACGTCTGGCTGCGGTAAGTATGTAAGTCAAAGGATTATTATCACTGTACACAGTTGTATGAGAGGCATGGTACAGGTAATCCCGGAATCTTGCGGTCATCGCCCACTTTAATGCAAGAAACTCTAGTTTTCCAGAGTGTAAGTGATATCGTTTCTCTGCTGGACTAAGAGTTCTAGATCTATACCCAATCACCCGGAGATGGCCACTATCTTGCTTTTGGTATAACACAGCACCAAGTCCCTCTACTGATGCGCCAGTATGGAGGATAAATGGTTTCTCAAAGTTATATGCCATAACACTGCTTTGCGATAAAACGTTTATCAGATCTAATACAATTTTGTGGTGGATTTCAGTCCATTTGATCAAAGTGTTGGATGACGCTTGTCCATTGTTTCGGTTACTTCGTTTTCGTTTCTTCGTGCTCCCATGAGGTGAACCCTATTCTTTGGTGTAGTCTTCAGAAGATCATACAGCGGTTCTGCGTGTCTAGAGAAGTTGGGTACATAGCGTCGATAGTATCCCAGAAATCCCATAAATTTTCTGACGTCACCAACCGTTTCTGGCTTCTTCTGGCTTCTTCAACATATGTAGAGGTTTCATGTCATCTGGATCAATCTGATATCCGTCGGCAGATACAATGTGCTCTAAGTAGCGTACCTGATTACAGAAAAAGTTGCATTTGGATGGTTTCAGTTTTATTCCCTTGGCTTTCACGCGTTCCAGAACCTTAGCAACATCTTCGAGGTGTTGTTCATACGTGGGGCTGAAGAAAATTATGTCGTCTAAGTATGGCAGACAAATGTCATCTCTCATCTCTTTAAGGCAGTCGTCCATACATTTTTGGAATGCCGCTGGTGCGTTTGTTAGTCCGAAGGGTAATCTAGTCCACTCGTATAAGCCCCATGGTGTTATAAAGGCTGTCATATGGCGGCATTCAGGTTTGACAAAGCCCAGGTGGTATGCTTTTCCTTGATCGAGAATTGTGAACCAACTGTTTCCACCCAGACAGTCAAGGGTGTCTTGGATACGTGGCAGGGGTTGTCGATCCCGAATTGTCTTACTGTTCAAGAGTCTATGGTCAATACAAAAGCGGAGTTCGCCATTTGTTTTACGAACACACACCATGGGTGACGAGAGTTGTGACCTTGACTTGTTGATTCATCCTTTTTGTATCAAATTTTGAAGATACTCTTTGACTTCTTGATAGAGAATTCTAAGCATAGAACTGTACATTCACTGGACTGGGATATCGTCAGTTAGCGTAATGTCTTATTGTAGGTCCTTGATACAACTGACATCATTGTCATTTTGCGAGAACGCGTCAGACCATTCATTCAGCAGATTTTGCACTTGTTGCATTTCACAGTTAGATAACTTATTGGAGCTAAGGTACACTGGAACTGGCCAGTGTTGTTTTACGCCATTATCGATTCCATTTGCCCTGCGTGTCGCATCACTATTACTCTTACTGTCTATTGACGCTGTAACCGGCGTGATAGAGTCTACCATTTGAAGGGTGCCAATTTCAGTGCACCCTTCTATAAAGACTTCATGATTTGTAGAATTGCATAATATGACTTTTACTTTGTGATCAGCATTATACTCGACCACCATATCTAAAATGTCAAAGCCACACGGTAAGGTAGGCTTTATACTTGAATGTAAATAAAACACACCTTTCTCAAATGAGCAAGATGGAACACTGCACCACACTTCCCTGGATGATTTAGCAATGTATCTCATAGAATGAGTTAAGCCTCTTAGAGTTACAGTGACTAAACACACCATTGCGTTTATCTCATTGAATACACATTTCTCTTCAAAAATAAAAAATACATTTTTTTTTTCTCTTTATCCAGCCGTAACATTCCAATATAACTCTAATCTGGTTTCTATTATCGATTGATTTTTCTCGTGCTATTGGTGACTAAAACGTTTTCCGAACAACCTCAATTATAGAACAAAATACTTTGCAGAGCTATTTTTTATGATAAGATAAGGAAAACTCAAAATCTTCAGCTTTCTTTCAATGACTGATGATACCCCTTGCATCTCTATTGAAACTTTTGTACTTTTATGATTAAATACAGACCAAACTATTCTAGATAAATACATGTTACCAACCTGTTCGTCAACGCGGCCTTAAGCCTCGCACAGGACTTACTCTTGATACCGATGATTGGAGTGCTGACAAGGAAGCAACGAGCTACTGCGATTAAATTAATCATACATTTAGCATTATTGAGAAGACTGATGCTAAGTGTCTTGAACGTGTTAACTATCAAGGCTGTTTTACACGTTGAAAATTACAAGATATTTGCAAACCTAAAGCCTTAAAATATTAGCAAAGTAAACACGTTTGCTTATTTGGATAACAGTTTTAAGAAGTTAAGAATTGTACACCAAAAAGGCAGTTAGCGGAAATGTTGTGTGCGCACAGCCATCTGGTATTCTGGAGGTGACTATCACAAACCCGTACTGATCTGATCGGAGAGAAAAATGCCGTATATTCAGTCTCGTCTATGTTTCCGTTGACGAAAACACCGTAAAAACAAGGGATCTCGAAAAAGAAAAATAGAAAAACAGGCCACCACGCTTCAAAACATTGTACAGTAAATCAAGGTATTGGTGTAATGCTATATATCGTATGCATTTTGCATAGAATGCAAGTTCCGGGCAATACACCAATAAAGTATGCCCACATCTAAACAAGCACAAAGACAGTTTTCCATAATTCTGTGATCTCTCCGTATAATAATTTCAGGTTTCAAATATCCTGTAAAATCTAAAAAAAGTTTCCCGAACTTTATTGAAATATCTTTTCAAGAAAATCATTGAAATAATTGAAATGCGTGGTCCCGTAAGGATTGCATTATTAACATATATTTTTAACATATATTTTAAATTTGAACTGGATTTAGAACAGTTACACACATTAGAAGATCACTTCTCCCAAATTAACCGAGATCTCACGAGAGTAAAGCCCGGGATTTAGACACTCAGGCATGGCCGCCAGGGAAACTTATGGGACAACAGGAAAGCCTCACAGTGGTATTTTGTATTGATTGTCTTGACTGCAGTTTAAAAGACTCTCTAGAGTGTGAAGCTGAACTGCTTCCAATAAAACACAAACATACCCGGAGGTCACATTAGCTGCAATTCAATACCAATATGTTTTTTGTTCGTTTCGTTCTGGTAAATAGACTAAGAGGGCATTACCTGTGTGCCCATTAAGGACAGAGTGTCTTCAGTGTATAGAAAGCTGTAAATAAACCCCAGATGTTAAAGAGTTAGACTGAATCGAATTGCACAACAAAACATAAATAAAATTAAAAAATACTTTAGAGGAACTACGTGTAGATCACTTTGCTGAAGGGCAAGAAATCTTTCCAAACAGACCTAAGCCTAGCTGGTCGGCTGCTTCACTGTGGCCTAGAAAACGATGGACGCCATAAGGAAACAATGATATTACTGGTGAAAAAGAAGTCATTGTAATGACAAAAAGAGTGTAAATGATTAATTTGCAGCAAGTATCTACTTCTTATCACCCAGCAATCGGCAAAACATCACGTGTATTCCCGTTATTTCGCTGTAATCACTTTTTTTGACCGTGATAGGTGTATGAATATGCCTTGAAATCTTACATTTTGTTTGAATGAAGCCTATTTACCGCCGTATGCACAATATAAACATAAACAAGCGTGGGGTAACCGAGCGAATTTCATATGGCTTAAGATGATTAAAGTTTAGTTTAGGAACAAATTATATTCTGAATGCAAAACAAATAAAAACTATGGAATGTGTCTAGATGGACAGTTTTATACACAGACTGTGAAAAAGCTCCCGCCAAAATGGCTAGGACCGTATCACGTACGACATGATGTGCGCAGTACATTCCAGGACTTCTGAGTGATCAGGCCGTAAAATTCTTGATTTTAAATCTGCATTGGCCTGACCCTTCATTAACAACACTGCATAACCTCTTACTGCTAGATACTTTACCAGTGATACATACACATAGAAAGGCACTTATGTATGTACTTATGTATGTATGTATGTTTGAAATGGCACGAGCAGTATACTTGCGCTTCAGAGTCTACCAGCAATATGATAAAAAAAAAGACAGCAAGAGACAGCCGATTAACTGTTAAGGCTTAAAGCAAGCGTACGTGGCCATATTCCCAAACCGTCTTCAAATTGGCGGAATTTCTGTTTCTTTTCCTGTTTCAACGGAAAAATTGTCCTAAAATAGGATCCAGCGTCCGTAAAAGGCTAGAAACAAGAAAATGGCTAGAATTTTTTATAAAATAGTTTAACGTCTTTGGAAAACTTTTAAAGAATACACGTTTATTTATCCCTGCTGGGATAAAAGTAACTAATCTATGACGCATTAAATTTTCTCAGTTCAGCAGTAACGTTAAGCTGCTAGAGTGCAGAAATTGGAAACATTTCTCTGTGGAATTCCTGTTGTACATTGCAGTACATTTGGAATGAATCTTAAATACATATGATATGTTGACGTAAATCACACACTGATTTTAGCCAGATTTTCCAGACACAAAATCTTTCGTGGAAGGTATTAGGACAAGATAGCACACATAAACAATCTTGCCCAAGAATCACCAAAACAGTAATATTATCTCTTCTCCTTGCATATATCTTGTTGACAACAGTTTGAAATCAACGGAACGGTCAAGAAAAATACTGTTTTCGGAGTATTTCAATAATAACAAAATACCGATTCATAACGGAACATATATCACAGAGACATAAAGTCTGTCAAAATCCTGACGTTAAACATGACACTCGCCAGACAATCACACCTTGGGCAAAAACAAGGAAAATTGTCACTATTTAAATAGATAAGCCGGAATAACTGTGTTTACTATTCTACTTTCGAAGCTGTCTTTACTCATGGGGTCTACCACAAGTACGGAATGAGGTCTAATCATATCTTCAGAATTGTTGGCTATAGTGCAACAAACACATGTGCATTGTATTAAACACACACACTTCCACGCATTTTCTTGCTGTAGCTGAAGTGTCCCTTAATTTCCCCCAACACAAAATCTGTCATTTAAAAAGTGTATGTTTATAATTTAATAAAGTGTCCAGAGAAATATACTTTCCTGTGTATATTTGATTGGTTGTTATACTATGATGTTGCTTCACACAGTACATGTCCCCCTGGTGGATAAACACTTAGATTATCTAAGGTCAAGCATTGTAATATTATCAGGGACAAGCAATTCGTCCGTACAATAATGCGCAGTTTACTGGATATACAAAACGACAAAAATGCTAAATATAGTTATCTCGAATTTAGATTCTTTTTTTGAAAACCGTTGTTTTATTGGACATTAGTTGCCGGATAACGTGCGTTGTTCTTCTTCTGATAACCGTGTTTTCATTTTCCAAAAGTTTCCAAATTTGAATTTCGTCTTTGGTGAGGTAAAATATACTGCTTTTCGTTTTGGCAAAAGAGATTTACTATGGAATAACTTCGTTAAGTAAATTATGTCTAACAAGATAGAAGGTTAACGGCATCTTTCAAGTGTATAGTGTCATTGGCGTGAAAAAAATAATCATCTTTTTTAGACCTCAATAAATATGAATGTTATGATGCTATTTAAACAATGTAGGATTTCACAAATATGTCATAAATAATTTATTAATTTTACGCATACACAATAAAATATATTTTTACTATTACATTTAAAAACATTTATAACATTGTTACATAACACAAACTTTCTGATTCAACTCAATCAGAGTCAACTATCAAGTCTAATTGAGAAATTGGCGCTTGCAAGAAATGTGGAGACTAGTCACACTAGTCTGAAATACTAATTGAATTAATATGTTCCAGATCGACATTATTGAGGATTTGATACAGGCTTACTGGAACAGACAACTGCCATTTAGAAAGGATCCGGGATTTAATTAACAGGCATATTCGCATTCATATCACGTGAAAAAGAGAGAGAAATTGAAACTATATACATGTATATCATGACAATGATTGAAGGACTGACAACACTTCAATGTCATTTTTGATTGCATTATTAATTCACATAGCAGCCATCGACCCAACCGATTTTACATCAAGAAAATTGGCATGTCTTTGCTATTAGCTTTTTCGTCTCCATTATTTTAGAACTTGGTTATATCTATAGCAAGATATGCAACCGGGTTTTTATGCATAAGATTCAGGAATTTGTCTTAAATGGATCCTAGTACCATGTAATTTTGGACATGCTGGTATGATAAAGTTAATTAGGCGAATCTCTAATTGACAGATAATCGATTGAGACTGGTTGACGGAAGAGATGTTCGATGTTTGAAAGGTTGAGGGAGCTTAGCATCATGGACGTTTTATAAAACACTTGACTTAGCGCTTCTTGTTTCTGTTGTCGTTCTTATCATGGTAAAGCCGGCACCACGAGGCTCTAGTGTGTAAATTAAACCATCAGCCATATATGAATGTCGGGTGTTTGAGCAGGAGCCTCCTGTGCTCTGGTGCTCTGGGAACTAAGGGGCACCAGGAAGTCGATTGGATTGATGTGTCCGGTTTTTCGTCCTGTAAATGTATTGTGTATTCTCCTGTGTTCCCGTATCATATAGAGTGGTTTCTTTCAACCGTTCATCTGAAACGTCATGAGTGAAATGTCTCCAAGCTCAGCGTAAATACCAGATCAATCCAACAAACAAACGAACAAACAAACACTGACTCTCTGGCTGATTGATTCGTGCTTAATGTCGTGTTAATGACATATAATTTCACGTATATCACGTCGGTGTATCCCAACAGTAACCAGCATCTATAACTGAACTTAGTAATGTGAAGTCATTTGTAGTTTTGGCTAAGTTGAAAAGACAATATTCCTACAACTACGCCATGAATGCCATCTCAAAACACAATGCCCTTAGCCATAAAAGGCAACAAACAAACATTTATTAATTATTATATCAATCCATGGGTATGATTTATTTGACATCAAGCTTTATGGAAACGTGCTGCATTTATGTAGGCAGCCCTTTGTAGTGTGTTGGCTCTATATTGCTACATTCCAATCAGTATTTGCTTCAGGATTGAGCTGGTAAAAGTATTCACTATCTGGATCGAAGAGATCACGTTCCATATAAGTTAGAGTTTTCCAGAAACACTCGAGAAGAGCCACAGGAAGGCAAATACGAGAAAAAACTTAGTCGTGTTTTTGTTTGCATCCACCCGTATATTAATTTTGTTTCGATTATAGGTAAAGTGAAAGTATAGTTGGATCAGTGCCACAAAACGTACCCGACTTTTAACGAAATAGGTTAGTGTTATGTTTTAGGAATATGGTTTTCCTAGATTTAATTTGCCTAATAATTAGGTATTACATTGGAAACAAGCCGGGGAGTCTCAGAAGGTTAGTAATATGGGGTGGAACTGGAATTGTTCGGTATTATAACTTGTTTTCGTTATCACTTTCAGTACAACCATCGCGCGGAGTCAGCATTTTATGCAGGATCACTCTTTTTCAAATTGGTACAAGCGTTCGCTTAATTACAACGGGGGACAATCGACAACTGATAGTTTCTATAAAGGTGCAATCAATATGTGACATATTTTGAAGATTGTAGAAGTTGCATTCGGGACTTATGTTCTTTTAGCATTATCCAACAACAACAGGTCCCTTAATCTACTGGTAAACCTCAAGTCACCGTTTGCACACCACAGAACGTTTCATTCAGCAGCTAAGATATCACGGTTCAATACATCTAATAACTCTTCTTTGGCAACGTATTTGGAAAATCTTTTCCCCATAATCCAAACATTGATAATAAATCTGACTTTTGCACAATACTCGTAGGAATCATTGTTTGACTAGGACCTGATAAAATATCCAGCTACTGGGTTTCTCTGGCCGCCGACTGACTGATCTCCATTGCGAACCACGTACAACAGCTTTAGGGAAGACATTAATAAGCCAACTAGTGCTGGGGCAATATCATCCAGATCTATATCAAATACTCCCTTTACTATATCAAACGAACTTTGGATGAGTGCCAGACTTTGCATAGAAATCGAAAAATATAAGATCTCTTTAGGAAGAGATAGCTGTCTGGAATATATCCACTACTAGAAAAATATCCGCATATTGCTTGTCAAACCAAACACAGTAGTTGCAGAGCAGTTTGGAAAACCATAGACAGGGGAAGAAATCATGTCTTGTTACAGAATATATTTCAACCTTAAAAAATAATTTTGTTTTAAACCCCTAGTATTTTTCTATAGTTTAGCCGATTGATAATCTACCAATCATGTTGCTGTTCTTTAGATTTTAAATTATTCAGTACATATGAGAATATACCCCATTGATATAATCACGACTTTCGTGTATGTAGGATAAAAAGTAAAATGCTTATGAGTAGAAATTTGATTTCATCTGAAAGGTTGATTTATTGCTGTGAGCGCCATGCCCAGAGTTATTCAACAGTAAATGGCCATACTAACATAACCATTAAATGTGAAATGTTCGTGTGTACTGAAAAATAGCTGTTCTTCCAGTGCTTAGTAAAGACAGCCTTACTATGCTTGGTACAAAATGCACTTAGCCAGCCGGATTGTCGGAACGGAGTATTCTCTTATGTTGTCTTATGTTCTTCTCATCATGTTCTACAGTGTTATCATATCTTAGTGGTAACTCAGACCAGTATCTAATGTTACAAGTTATTATTGACCAATTATTGTGGCTTATAGTTTTCATTCTTATTGTCAACCTTTGGACAGCAACTTTACCAAAATCATGTTAAGTTAAGCAACGTTGGTGTTAGGCAAATCCTCTTTCTCGTAAAATGCTCCCGCAAACGAGATTAAAAGAAAAACCAGTCTGCTACAGCAGTATTTAACATAACTCGAACCCTCGGAACTGTTGAATAAAACATACTTATGGGTTTTTTTTTAAATCGATTACATTTATTTTTTACTGTTCAAAAACAGTTTTACTCATTTGAAAAGTCGATATAATATGACAGCTTTGTCTATAAAACTGGATAAACCGTTTTACGATGATCTAAATACTGACAATAAACCTTCCGCTCTTGGAACATGAGTCAAAGGAGTCAGTCTTTGGTAAGACTGGGGGCTGTTGCAGTGTTTAGCTAGTGGTCATCTCAGGTCTATTTACATTTATCGCTACGTCCAGAAGCCTTGAAGAACTCATTAATAAGTGAACTGGTGCCAAGATAAATATGAATTTGGACTGTATAAGATATTTCTTTTGCTCTTGCAAAGGGTCTTTGAACATTGTCAAAATCCTAACACTGTTGGGAAACCACAGAAAGCATATTTTACAAAGGACGTGTAAGTTACAATAAATGTCCAAGAGAGATTCAATAATCATACTAGAATATGATATGAACGGTTCAGCGAGTTAGATTGGGATGACCTTAAGATCAGCGTACCACTCCCGAAACAGAAAACGGAACAAAAACAAACTTACCATGCTAGAGTTGAAAAGTTTCTATCGCTTTCTGTATTCTGGCAAAGAACTGACTAGCGCTATATCTACTAGTAGACAGGAGTGTTTTCAGTGGGCCAAAAATGATATGATAAAGAAAAGATAGTTTTTGTAAGCCCACATATGTATGTTATATTACTGCCATCAGCCAATCACACCAAGTTAGACAACGCACACATGTAAGAGTTAACCAAAAATAGATTTCAACCCAAATAATCCGAGGTTTCAAAACGACGTGCAGCTTAAAAATATGGAAGTATAATATACACAAGAGACTCGTTCGTCAACCAATGAAGGCTAAACTAAAAGGTAAATATCATTGAATAGAAATGTAATTTATCAGTTTTTATGAAAAAAAGCATCACGAAAGGATTCCTTCTGGTGTTAAGAAAGCTCGAGTTTCTGAGGTAGACCTTTAAAACAAAACAGGTACAGGGACGTTTTAACCCAGTTTATTTTCTCTAGAGATATAACATCGGATTCATAACTATTTCCGAGTACCTACAGCATAATAAACTCACACGTCATGGTTTTTTGCTTGGCCTACAGCTTAAAAAAATCAATTCCATTCAGGGTTTGGGTTCTTCAAATTAAATGGACTTCCCAATTGTTTTTATTGAAAATTGTCCAAATTTATGACACGAATTTTTGTTATCGATATACGGCCAGACAATTTTTAAAAATATTATACCGCTTTATGCAAAAAATAACATGACACTGTATGCTTGATTGTTCTTATAAAACCCAATCCAATTAAATTATATAGTTTTTAGTGTATTTGCTATAGGTCTTTAAAAATTGACATTTTTACATGACTTGTCGTAAGACTCCTTCGGGAAACAATGAGACAGTTTGCTCTAAAAGAAACTACACTCCTTCAGGCAAAACTGATTTGAACCAGAAAAAAATGTCTGGATATTTTTTCATTCACGATCTACTGAAAGGGGCATTGAGAATTATATTGGAAGGATTGTTTGATTAAGCCTTTGGATAAATAAACCTCTACACATTTAATCCGTTTAGAATTGAAATACCTCATGCATTTCATGGTATCTCAATTCGCCATATGTAGGATCTGCACATCGTTTTCTCATTCCTGGAAATATTCCATCGAAAGTTGTGCATTCGGCGATATTTGTGCATCCAAAAGATTTCTATTTTTTCATTAGCTGTACACAGCAAGTTGTGGAGAAAAAAGTACCGTAAGCCTTAAAGACACCTCAGAGTGAAATCGCCATAAAGGAATCCGTAAGCCTTAATTTTGATACTTTTTTATAATTTGATTATTGTTTCTTTTAACTGGAAGATGTATCGATGTTTTTAAGCAGATGCCATTTTAACACTAACGTCGGTAAGGAAAATGATAGCTAGCAAACATAAGACGGGTACTTTTGGCAAAATATTGGGAGGCAGTGTTAGTACTGTGGGTTACAAAATGTGTTTTCGTCCAGTTGGCATCTCTGATGCTTATCTTTATAGTTTTCATTCAACTGGAAGATAACATTTATTTCATCTATATGTAAGAGGAAATTTCGCAACCATAAGTTTGCAGCACCGTTTTACCCTCTATCAAATATGGAACTGCTTTAATGCTGTCAAGTTTCCCTATGCCTCTCTTGTTTTTACGCCTTGCGTTATGTATCTCTTATTTTTGTACCTGGCTTTATGTATATTTATGCACTGTTCAATTTGCCCCATTAAAATATGTACTCACTCGTATGTTATTTTGGAAAACAAGAGCCATGCACCTAGCTCCCAGGTAAATAACGCTTCAAAACACATGACGCTAAGCATGTGATTTGAAAGAATGTTTAAAAGAGCTTTTTCGTTATCATATTAAGCGTGGAAAAACATTACATATGCCTTTTAGGCAACAAACGTAATCCTCTCGAACCGAAAAGACCAAAACGGGGCAATTAAATGCATCCTCTCAAACTATAAGGTGAATAACAGCGAGAAACATGTATGCTGGACGTTTTAAACTGGCCGAAAACTTGTTATGCTGCAGTCGTTTTCGGTCGTCTTTTGTATCTACGGGTGGACGTTATCGAAGGTCGTTAACGTTATATAATAATAATAATTATAATCATAATATTAGTAATTGTTAACTTTTATTTCGCGAGT
>JAVFBZ010038473.1:0-10741 GCA_032466195.1 Katharina tunicata
TGATCCATTGTATGCTATATGTAAGTTACTATATATACATACCTAATATTTTATTGTCTCTTACCTTCAATTATATTCCTTAAAGTAATTCTGCCATTGAATAATATACTGTATATCACTGTTATTGTTGTTGTTATTTTACAATAAATATTGTAAATATATAAAATCGCTGATATATAACGTGAACACAAAGGTATGATCCTCGAATAAGTACGCTTTAACACTGGTTTAGTAGGCAACAAGTACATGACAACACAAGCAACAACATTGATAACAACGACTTTGTGCAGCTTTATGTTTTTGTAATATTTAATTTTATAAATAAAAATAAATGTTAAATTAAATTGATAAATAAATGTTTCATTTATTGGATGTTAAAATATATTTATATATACGTTTCTTTAAATCGGTTCGCTTGTTTATTTTCTTTTGTTAGATTTTTTTATTTTATTATTTTATTTGTTTGTTTAACTTTTTGTTTGTTTACGTTTTTGTTTTGTTTTATTCTCTTTTATTTGTTTGTTTGTTTTATGTGTTTAAGTTATTTTGTTCAGGGATCTTTTATGTTTGTTTGTTTATTTTCTTTTGTTTGTTTATTTTATTCCTTGGATTTCTTTGGTTGTTTAGTTTTTACGTTTATTTGATTTGATTTATTTTATGTTTTTCATTTCCTTGTTTATTTTATTCATTTGCCTATTTATTTTGTTGGTAAATGTGGAAACAACGACTTGAAGTTTAGTAATATTTTATTTTATAAATCGGTTTTTAGAGAAGAAATATATAATCCATAACATGTAATATTTAAATTTACCTGTTTTATTTGTTTCGTTTATTGGATTTTTGAAATATATTTATCTATACGTTTCTAGAACATGAGATTATTTATCGGCTTTACTTAGTCGATATCCCTGTGTCAGTGTGGTTACTCTTTATAAAATATATATATACATTTCTTTTACTCGATTCGCTTGTTTTTTTTCTTTTGTTAGTTTATTTTATTTTGATTGGTAAATGTGGAGGAAAATCAACTATTCTTCAATTGCTAGATATCTATTTTGATTTGTCTAAAGCCCTTGATGAAGGAAAAGACGTTTATTTCCTTTTCTTCGATATATCTAAAGCCTTCAACAGAGTATGGCATCAGGCTTTATATTTAAACTGCAGTCGCTTGGTATATCAGGAAAATTACTATATTACTAATAGAAAACAGCCAGTAGTTTTGAATGGAGCATGCTCAGATACCAAGCCAATTACTGAAGGAGTCCCCCAAGGCAGTGTCTTAGGACCTCTTTTGTTCATTATTTATATTAATGACTTACCTTTGAACATAATAAATAATATCCGCCTATTTGCAGATGAAACATGTCTTTACATTGTGTCAGAGGCTATTTCAAGTCCCGAAATTGTTAACTCGGTTAATACCGACCTACTTGAACTTTCGTCTTGGGCCAATCGTTGCGCGTCTCCTTCTATCCTGTTAAAACTACTTCCATTTTGTGCTCTAGACGTCGATTGCTGTCAAATATGAATGTTCACTTTATGGGGAACAACATCGACCCCAGTGAATGCCATAAACATCTAGGCCTTACCTTTAATAGCCATGGCAACTGGAAAAACCATATCAACAATCTTATATCGAAAGCCAATTCTAAGATTTCTCTTCTACGTGGACTGAAATATCGTCTTAACAGGAAGTGTCTTGAGATCATGTATACGAGTTTTATCCGGCCTTCTCTTGAATACGCTGATGTAGTGTGGGATAATTTAACAGATCAACAAATTAAGGACATCGAACAATTACAAAAGGAATTTTTTACGAATA
Organism: Katharina tunicata; assembly: GCA_032466195.1. NCBI lineage: Eukaryota > Metazoa > Mollusca > Polyplacophora > Chitonida > Mopaliidae > Katharina > Katharina tunicata. Next base: position 1,823 of record JAVFBZ010038473.1, read on the forward strand.
ATTACAGGTTTAACCAAAAGTGTCACAACATGTTTATTACACGGAGAGTCGGACTTCCGTACTCTTTCTCAACGCCGAAACATACATCGTCTATCGACTTTTCATAAAAGTATTAACGACGAGAGTAATGTTTTATTACGCGAAAAGTTACCTACTCAAGTCAATTAAAGGAACCCTTACCCCCAGCGATCAAACAACAACTTAACTACTCTTCTTTGTCGAACTGTATCATTTAGCCAATTTTTTTTTCCAGCCACAATACGAGATTGGAACGCTTAACCAGACAATATTAAACAGTTATCCAACCCAACTGAATTTTAAAAAAAACTATTTAGTATAATAAGAGCAAATATCCCCCCGAAATGGTATTATAGTGGTGACCGGATTAATAATATTTTCTTATGTTGACTAAGAAATGGGTGCAGCTCACTAAATGATGACTTATTTAATAATTTCCTGGTTGATTCCCCTGGGTGTATTTGTGGCTTTGTTTTCGAAAACGCAGATAATTTTTTCCTGCAATGCCCAAAATATAATTCATAGACTAAGATTATTTGACGAAATACGAATGTGCGGCTATACTGAAGATGTAACTACCCCACTATTGCTTTACGGTTCCAGCAAAATTTCTACAACCAAAAATAGAGACGTTGTTAATGCAACATGCACATTTATCCAATCATCTAAACGATTCATTTAGGGTGCCTACCCACGCTTGCGAACCGACCATTTGCTGGTTGCATACTGACTGACCACAAATCTGTGATTATGTATTGTTATGTTGGTCGAAATCTTGAATATGTATACCCATATGTGCTTGTTTTTCTCTTCGTTTATAAAATATTATATACGTGCTTTTTTTACTTAAATTAAAATGCATGTACATAAATAGAATGTATATAATATGTACAGCCATATTATTAACAACAATATGACCTCTAGCACGTTTGCAAGCTTTAATTTCTAACTTTACTAAAAGCTGTTAAACACATTTTATTTATAAAAATCGATTGTAATATATACTTATTATACTTAGTAATTACTTAACCACCAGTGCTGATCAACTCAAGATTTAAAGTCAATCACATTTCTCATAATATTTTATGAATTAAATGTACGCGATACAAGCCCTATGGCTTACTGTGTACAATTTGATAGAAATAAAGTTTATATTAAAAAAATGTGGAGGAGGAGGATAAGGATGAAGAAGAAGACCCAAGTTCGTTCGATCGCAAGCCGTAATTCCAGATAGGCGGATTTCACGAGGACTGCTCGCACATTTATACCGTCATGGATCAGCCTAAAGATGATATAGTTTCCATCGACGACTGATAATGTACAGGATATATGCAGAGTTGACATCTAGTTCACTCCATTTCCAAAGGCCCCTATCGGGGCTAATCAGTTTCTTCCCCGGTGTGGTGTTCGGTGAGTTTTCTATTGATCGGTCTTTAATGACCTTCCTGTCCAATCGAAGTAGCGATGGACGCGCAGCTGTTACGCTTTCAATCGATGCAGCGTTGGTGAGTATTTTATCGATCGGGTGTCCATTTACCACGCCCTCCGGTAGGCACCGACTCAGCCTTTCTGTCTACCGCGAAATTCAATTTTGTTAAGCGCGAACATTCATTCGTTGGTAAAAAAAAACAACATCCATATAGGAACAACAACAACACTGTTAATAACGCGGTCTTTATTTCACTCGTAAGTTTTGTAATTAATATCGTTATAACTGTTTCATAATTTAATATGTAAAGATATGTTATACAATACTTCATATGGCTATAATATGAATGTGATATCTGCTTTATTGTTACTATTATTATTATTTTTATTATGTTATTGTTTTGTTATTGTTGTTATTATTGTTATATTATTATTATTATTATTATTATTATTATTATTATTATTATTATTCGAGGTCTAGTCATGCCATAGCTTTTTTTTCCGTTTATATCAGTATTTTGTTCAGAATATTAACTGGTGTCAGAAGACGTAGACTCCCCCTGTCCTACTCCAAAGTAGACAGTTCGTTTGATACCAATTCGACCTATTCCTTTCAAAGTATATGCGGGACACTTTCAATTGTCTGGATATGTCCAATTCATTTTTTGAAACACTCTCTCCAGATGTCTTACTTGTACTCCCCGGAACAAAGGTTGATGGTTTCCGTGAAAATGGAATACCAATTTATGCAACTGAAGATTCGAAACACGAGGACAAGCCAGATGATGAAGATATGAACACCACTAAAGGCTATGGAGGTGACGACGAATTAAATCGTTCCCCATTCGATCTGAGACCCCAAATACGAATAAGAAAATTTCATCATAATGGAACACCTATTTATGTGATCGAGGAAGAGTAAATTCATCAATTCACTCGTTTTCCAAAGGCCCTTCTTAGGGTCAACCATCTTCTCCCGAAAGAAAATTTAACCAAGTTTTGCACTATATCCCGTATACATGGTAAGCTTTGTTTATTTTATTTTATAATACTTACACTATTTATTTATCAAACTTACAGGTCTATATAGTTCTCATATACAATCGTATACCCTCTATTTATAACCCTTCTATTATATAATATTTAATTAACATACATTTAACTGGTTAATTCATCCCGCGCATCTGACACGTTTTATTCCCTCCACCTACTTCCGCTCCCTGCTTGGATGCGTGCTGACGCGCGCATATTATCCATTACGCGTCACTAGCACGTCATATCCGGTTCCGGTCTTACACATCATGGTATGACACGTGTTGCCACATTGTACCTAACGCCAGCCGGGTGTACATACTACTCATAACAAAGTGACCTTCATTTTCTATACCTTTGGTGGCGATAGGACTATAATGTTTCATTTATTTGAATTGTGTTTGACGTCTTATTAAAGGGTATTTCACTACCAACTGAAAACTTCCATTATATACCGAAGGTGGACAGGGGGATTCAAATCTTTACCGGGTACAGTGAATGGGACTCAGCAGTTTCCAGGTTCCCACCAGACACCGGCTACGCATCATGTAAGTGAATTAAGGCATTAGTACGACGTTAAACACCAAGCAAATAAATCAATAAAGTAAATGAATAACGGTTCAGTCACATAATTTATCTTGGGACAACACTGACTTAGCTGGAAACTATATTCATGAGCTCAGTGAATTCTCATAGGCGAACTAGTAGACTATGTATGTGTCATTCTCACCAAAAGTCGTTTTAGTGTGTACAGTAGTCCAGGAACTTCAGACGAAATATAAAGCAAAGTCCAGGATGTCTCCCATCTTAACTATCTAATCATCCCATCCCACTCTCCTTACAGACACACACTTCTTATTTGAAAGAACAGTCCCCTTTTTTTCTATACAGTACCCATAAATTGCCATAATGTATTGTCGTGGAAATAAGTTAAACTTTTTTAAATCGGCGACAGATGGTTATCTCCATATTTTCTGTAACTATGTTTTCGATAACTATACTTTAGTGAATGAACAACACACAAAGTTCATTTATTGACAAATGTCTAGTTCCTGTGTTAATTTTTTCGGAAAACTTATTAGTTGTTATCCATATAATGTATTTCCGATGCATTTACCAGCTGATAAGACATTAAGAACAAGATCTGTATGCAATCCAACAAGGATACTAGCAATATGCTTGTTAACGGTACTAGTATCTTAACCGAAACGTCACTTAAAAAATAAAAGAAATATAATTTTGTCTTGTATATCCGTGTAAGGTTTCTAAAATGCAAAAAAGAGCTGTTACCATGGTTACCACAAAACGTTTCTAAACATACGAGGATGTAGTGATGTGTTGCAACCATTTGACACCTTATTACGATCTGTAAAGCGAAGTTTAAGTTAATATTAAAAACAAAAGGGGTTTGATGAGACAAAATGACAGCTCGTAAAAGATTAGATCTCAGCATTGGCGATATACAGGCCGTTGGTTCTCTTGGATAAGCTAGCTTTTACAATGTTTGTTTTTATTTTCTGATGAATTACGTTACACATGTCGGAATGATGTCCAAGAAATATAACCCAGCGGTTCAGTATGAGATTACTACAAAACCTTAGCCAGGCTGTTTTTTTCTTTTGTTCTGCTATCAAATATCTCTCATGTGCCCTCGCCACGACTAATCCACGTCTATCCGACACCATCTGAAAAATTGAAAAAGTTGATCGAATCAATCTCCTCAAATTTGATCCAGACAACTAAACAAATTGAACATTTTACACCAAATATAACCAGTTCAGAAGATGTCCCAATGTCATTATCTGAGTTAAAGCGTGTAGTGATAATCGTTGGACGAGAGCAATACATCTTCTTTTAGAGTCATGTAGAAGTCGAGACACTTTAGATATTATCTATAACAACTTCTGGTATATTTCCCGTCGCAATGTTTCAGTCTAGGCAAAGTCCGTTGCTATCTATAATATCATGTTATTCTGAGACCAAAACACCTAGCCTATCGGATTAATACACACTACAAAACATTCCAACGCAGCTTAAACCAAATTGAACTAGAACGTTAAACTTTGTCGTCGCGTACAAACTATTCCTTGTAATATATAACTATCCGAGTTAGTAGTGTAAGTATATCCTTGATCCAACAATGTCATTTTCTCTTCGATCCACATGAATTTACTTCCTCAATCCCATCACAGAGATGCCCTTTGTTGTATGTTTGATTGTGGGTTTACGCCATACACAAATATGGCGTCCTGCCAGTCAAATGGGTAAAGGAAACCATTCTAACAGCAAATACAGCCCAAAAGGCCACAGAGCACAACATGACATCACAAACCAATGGCATTTCCGATGTCCCATGTCTCTGCACCAGGGCACAGTTACCTCCCATCCAACCGCCCACTCACTGAAATGACCCATTCTGAGGCCGATATTAGTCTCCAAATGGCTTGCAATTTAACAACCGATCTGGTTTTTCAAAAGCTAGTGTATCAAACTCATGAATTAATTAAACTATTCCGAGTTACAGACTCTCAAACTATAATTATTAAAGAATAAATATAGTACGTCCTAAAATACTTAACTTAAGCCAAGTTCTTTATTATTTAAGTTCTCTGTGGACAAGCAAAGCATTATGGGACTAGACCATACGGAACTTCATTTATACCTCATCCACCATCTTGTCTTGCAAGAGTTCGATATAGTTATTTTTTATAAGATTGAGTACGGGAATTAAACTGTAAAATGGCAAAATAGAGACAAAACATGTTTTTAATATGCATCTCATATGTTTTCCATTGCACACTAGCTTTTCGTTGCATCACAACTTCTCATATTCGCTGATTCGCTTCACAACTGTGCATAACTGCCCTTGTAAGGTGTAAAATCTATATTTTTGTCAAGAGTAACCACACTGGCACAGGGATATCGATTATTTAAAGTCGATAAATTATATACATAGGGCCAATATTGGCGAACATTGTCATTCATGATGTGTCTGATATAAAATGCACTGAAAATGCTCGTTAATAAAACCCAAATGATAGTATTATCACCGGTAGGTTTGACAAAGAGTAAAGTTACGCCTCCGAAAAAAAAAACACATGGGTGAATGATGATATCAAATTTCCGTTTATTTTTAATTAAAATTTTTGTACGTGTTTTCGAGTCTCGTTCTTAGTAAGCAGCAGGCAATCGTGTTCTACATTGCGTCGTGTTCTAAATTCCGTTCATGTACCTAAATGTGTTCTTTGTGATAAGCGTTAACCATATGTCATTTTACCAACATTTAACATTGATAACTGTTTGGGGTCATTTGTGACCTATATGAACTGCTCAAACATAAGTCTTCTGGAATTCGTGTCGTTTCTGAAAGACAAAATGGCGGCACTGGTTGTTCTTTTAGCTTTGGTGTGTTTTCATACAATCCAGGCAAATGTCCACCAACATGTGGATGATTTCCTGTTGGGGAAGTTCCCTCATGGTTTCGCTTGGGTGGCCGCGACATCAGCTTATCAAGTTGAAGGTGGATGGAACGAGGACGGTAAGTGGAAAAATCTTGGAACATAGACAGAATCCTTGGGCTGGTTCGACTTCAATATCAAGTAATCTGGGGGATTTTATTTTCTTGGTGGGGAGGGCTTTTTGTGTTCTTTTTTTTTATATTTATTATAACGTGTAATGCTAAATTATCATAATATAAATCTTCGGGATAAAAAAGGGTTTTCATGTAGTTGCTGTGCAATGAATGAATTCGCCTCCGTGGCTGAAGATTTACTTTTCTTAACAGCAGATTGTATGCTTCCACGGCCTGCAAAACTTACGTACATTAGGAAGATTTTTGTGTCTGTGGAGGTCATGTCTTGGTTTTTAGGAAGTTTCTTCTCGGTTTTTCGCCATACCGGCAAGGCAAAAGTCCTTGAGTACCACGTTAAACACCAATCAAATAAATATTTAAATTAATAGCTTTTTGTCGATTTCCAAACTTTACGAATCAAATCGGCAGATTTTGCCTCTTCGATATAAGATTGTTTTTTTCTAGACAACAGACGCATTGTTCAGACCGGTCCTCGTCTCTAAAACTATTTTGCCATTTCTAAATGAATTTGTAAACTTAAGTATTGTTATATTATTAAGTAAGGGTTCACTTAGAAATTGGCTTTAGTTATTCAACTTGGTATTTCATGGAATTTTGCTTCTTTCCATACAGGTAAAGGCGTGTCGATCTGGGACACTTTCTCCCACGCTGGGAAAATTTACAGTCATCAGACTGGGGACGTGGCTTGTGATAGCTACCATAAATATCACGATGACGTGAAAATGTTACAGGAGTTGGGGGTACCTATGCTTTATTCTATGCTATTAATTCGGTGTACTGTGGATAACTTTACATTATTAGAATGTTGTTCATGTTTAGAAAATAGAGCGTGTTTGCTTTGAACAGCTGGCCTAGTAATTTTTATTTTACATAATAAATTCACAAATTGCACATTCCATTCTACTGGCCAAAGATTTCAACGAGAGTTTAATAGCAGAAAAACTATCATATGGAATTTAGTAGACCGGTGTGTTGTGCACTATGTGGTGTTTTAGTAAGTTGGTATTAATTGGTATGGCGACACTACGCCTTGGGTACTAGTCATCATTATTATTATGATCAGCAAACCCTAAGATAACTTCTACGAGCAGACACTAATATTGCCGCTTTCTGAGACTGTATACTTGTGGTATGATTTAAACATCTCTGATAAAACAAGACTGATAAAGAAACAATTTCAAACCTTTCAGAAGCTAAAAACGTAAGCAGGACTTGCAGATATGCACTTGAAAATCGATGAGCTTGTAGAAAAACATATTTTTCTTCAGTTCGTTTAACGAAAGCGACCCAACATGGTTAGTTGGTTTGTTTGTTTGAGTTTTTATTTATGATTATTGTACTTATATGACTGCGTGCCAGTGCAGAGGCAAAAGAAACCGCCCTAGGCGACACAGCAACACACAAAAGACCACGGGGCATTTACAGGACGAAAAACAGGACACCACAAACATCGGCTCTCGATGCCACTTAGCTCAGAGAGCACCAGGGCACAGGAAATTCCCGTCATCCAGCAGCCCTACACGGTTGGAACAAGCTTAATTTATTGGATTTGTTCGCATTTCAGGTAACTCATTATCGTTTTTCAATCGCTTGGAGCCGGGTTCTTCCAGACGGAACCATACACAAAATCAACCAGAAGGGAATAGATTATTATAACAACCTCATCAACGCTCTTCTGAAAGTTCACATCCAGCCAATGGTCACTCTCTACCATTGGGACCTTCCACAAGCTCTTCAGGATAAAGGTGGGTTCTATAACGAATCAATGGCGGACTGGTTCAACGACTATGCTAAACTCTGCTTCCAGAAATTCGGTGATCGGGTAGGTGTTTTAATTTATTTTTCACACTTTTAAAAAATGTTCAAATAGCTGTAGTCGCTCGATGAACACCTGTTTTAAGATAGACAAAAGTAAACCATCTGTTTGCAAAATTGTGTCTCTGATCATAGGATTTGAAAATAAAATAGTTCGTACCAGGCACATTTTTAATAAAGCGACACGACAAGGCGTATAAGTCCCAAATAGTTGTTATAGATCATATCCAAATCTACCAACACTTGAACAAAGAATGTACTGCTCGCACTTTTGCTTTATAATCAATATATTATGTTATATTCGATATCGCTGAAATCCGCAAATTGGACAAAAATTCACGTTGGCTTTCCGACATTTAAGTAATTAGTGTGTCATACAAGTTTTTTTCTGGCATGTTCCATATTCCGTGGTTTGTCCAACATTCCCAGAGTCATTAAATCGCCCAAATGTTCCTGTTAGCTTCCCCTTGAAATACGTAAAGCTGGACTTCGTCTGTAGCAAAGGTGCATCTCTGTACAAAGTTACAGCAGTCCAGTTGAACTTAGCGATTGGATGCATAAATGCACATCGGTTTTAATATAAGAGTCGATATCCCTGTGTCAGTGTTTTTACTATTGACAAAAAAATATATATTACTCTTGACAAAAATATATAAATATATATAACTGTTGGAACTCAGTTTGGAATGTAATGATTTCGAATTCGATAGTCGAATATACCAGCAAATAAAAGGCTGTGCTATGTTATTTTGCCTCTATTTTTATGGCAGAGTGGGAACATGAAGCCCTTGGAAAGTGTGGTAAACCGCCCCTGTTGTACCTTATATATTCGGATGATATATTTAACCTTTGGCAGTATCCTAGAGATGATCTAAATCTCTTCATCTCCAATTTAAATCAACATGATCCAAAAATTCAACTTCAAGCTACTATTAGCCTGTCTAGTGTAGTTTTTTGGGATGTTACAGTCTACAAAGGTGTCAATCTCGCTGTAACAGGGATGTTGGATTATAAGGTATTCTTTAAACTTACGG
>JAVFBZ010038484.1:0-10741 GCA_032466195.1 Katharina tunicata
TTCTAAACAAATTATAGACTGTTCTTTTACCATTTAAAGTATATTTTGTTGAGATTTGTAACCATTGCTTGAAAACTATCTTAGTATCTAGATCGAAACTTCGCTTACCAATATATTTAGAAGTTGAAATTCCATCTCAGTCGTCATGTTTTTGTAATTAATCCAGCTTCTAAATGCCACTCAAACAAGATACAACGTTAAACACCAAACAAACAAATAAATAAATAAATATTTCAACTGTGTATTTCAATTGGGGAAAACAACTGTTATCCCTTTGAAAAGATGTTGTCTCAATTAAAGTCGGGACTTAATTTGAGGAAAGGGTTTTTTGATAAGTGAAAGAGAAAGTTCCCTCGCGGGGATGCAGCGAAATCGATATTCTTCCAGTCGTACAAGAGAAAACGATGTGTTTTAGAATTGAACTATTGGATCAACCTGCTGATAGTTGTCTTAAAGCAGTGTCGTTTTATTTAATCAAAGCCATCCATCCAGTCAGGTTTTATTTTTAAAACAGGTTTGCTTGCATTAACGTGATTGTGCACAGTTCTTTCGATTAACCTTAATCTAATCACATTCTGTTGATTGACAGAAATTTTAATCTTATTTTCTTTTCAATTAAGAGTGATGTTATTTTTAGTACTAGAACTATCTTTCAACCAGCAAAATGAGGATAGCTTCAAGCTAATTAAGAATACACAGAGCTCAACTGGCATCGAATGAGAGATAACTTCAACGATGTCTTCGGGGACATAAATCCCCGAAATATTAATTGACTTCTCTATTTACCAGCAAGATACAATCAGGCACACAATAGCAATAACTCATATTTAACAAACTGTCCAGAAATATCAAAACGAATTGTTTTACTCCACAAGATTCAATTCTACAAACAAACAGAAATATTTTCGCTGTAATGTTGAGAAATGAGAAATGCTAATAACATAGTCATGTTTATCAGACTTAATCAGAAAGGTTGAGTTGTTTTCTCTAGTGTTGTCTGTTATTAAATAGTCTGACAGTACATTGTGGTTCAAATAAAGTCGTATTTATACTTATGCTTATCTGTATATATGTTATATATTTGTATTCTGATGAGCAATAACTCAAAGAAATAAAAATCAAGTTAAATTTTTACGGCCAAAATTGGATGGGTCTGAGCCGGCTCAGATTTGTCTTTGCGTTTACACGGGCAGATAAATGAGGACAAAATCTGATCTTGATCAGAATAGTCCACTTTTTTTTACCCACCAGATTTGATGGGTAAACCATAATCCGTATCAGTTTAGTTCACGTACAGGTGGCGTTCTTGGAATGCCGTGACGTTTTCAATGTGTCGCCGCTCGCTCAAGCAAACTGGCAGTGTGCTAAGATTCCTGCCACGCTTGCTGGCAGGGCTGTCAAAAGTGCCGTGCAAACCATTAATTGGCGAACTAAAAAAAACCACCTCTGATGCGGATCAGAGCCGGTTCAGTTTATTTCATCTTTTCGATGCCGGGTAACAGCGGCTTCTGTTGGCGTTGACACACTAAAGGACAACAAAAAAACACAAAGGAGGACTTGGCTGTCACTAACATTGACTTGGGGATTACACGCAGTACTACGTAGAACTTTTTTGCAAATATTTGAATGCTTAAAATTTTGTATGGTGTTTTTACGTCATATGCATAGTAATTTATTATAGGAACAATGTCCCTATATGCCCAGTGGTTATCACAATTGTAAAGTATATTTTCGGCGAATATGAAACAGAACTACTGGCATGGTGTCCTTTGCTCTCCATTTAGAGCATCCCAAAAGACACAAAGCAAAACCAAAGCAAATTTCATGATTGAGTCTCAGAAGATTTCCATCTTATCCACTGAAAATAATAGATGGTTTGTTGTGAGATTGTTTGTTCTTTCAGTTTGTTTGTTTGTTGTTCCATAAACTGTGACTTGCTATTCTCTTTCCACACTTACTGCATGTTGACAGCTATAATCCAGTTTGTTCGTGCCGAGTTTCCCAAAAGGGAAAACGTAATTCATTTCAAGCCTTAAGCAATTAACAGAAATATAGATCCAACTGACACTGAATGAACCCTACTTTCATTTATACCTTAGGGAGAAACAAAATAATATAACTTCGGAAATCTGTGGGATTTTTTTACAATTAAAGCAATAGTTTGAGGCTCATTTGGACCTTTTATGAATGAATGAATGAATGAGAAAATATCTTTAATCAATATTGTTCAGTAGTACAAACATGGGAAAAGATGTGTCTTTGAATTAAAATATTGGATCAAAACATTGGCATGTTGCTTGAGGCAAAGTTGTTCAATTTAATCCGTCCCGAATTTCTCAGATAGGGTCTACATTCATAAACACCAGTTTCTGTCCTTTTCGATTACACGTTAATCATAAAAAGTGTTTGTATCAATTTAATATGTTGATTTTTTAGATTGGGATTTTATTCTGTGCTTAAGGTTATGCAATATGTTCATGATGTCCATCTGTGTACTATTACAGCTGTAAACCGGTTAATGCCTATTATTTTTTAACCGTGATTGTTTGGAATGACTTTCTTTATATTGCATATTTGTAATAGCTCAGCTCAAAAAGTATGCCTATCAATTTTCACTCCAAGCTGTATGTGAAGATGGTGTGATATAAAACTGAAGACAACAAAAGCGTCAATCGACTGCTTCTGTGGCTATTTGGGTTAACGTTTCGTTTCTGGACTGGTGTTCTTCTTGGCAAGGCAGTATATACAGCGTCTGTCTTGTAATTACTAATTCAAAACCAAATAACCGCTTTAGGTGGTCAGTCTGCATGTTTTTCGCCACTTTTGTTAAATACCATTTTGTTAAGTACAACTTAAAGCTCAATTCAAATTACAGGTCGTGGTAAAAGTAAATTAGCTGGTGGTGAAATGTGTACAGGAAACAGTTGTTAAGATACATATAGTTATTGATGTAGGCACGCATTTGTTCTGAACGCAGTGGTCATTTATTCCCCTTTTACATGCTAAGAATTTGTCAAAAGAGCAACTACCCACCAGTGGAGCCAGGTTATAAAATATCACATATCAATTACTTTTAACAAACACTGAATAAGCCTACTCTGTTGTTTTCCTCCTCTATGTGGAATCAGTTGCTGTTGATAAGATTATCATCACCGTTATGAAGTGGCTTAGAAAAATTGTTTTATTTTCTAAAAAATTATATATACCATTGTTTTGGGATTTGAACCCGCGACATCTTGATCACACCAGCCCACGCAGACAACTGCATACAAAGGGAAATTCCCTTCTGTACGGAGGTTAAATTGGTGAACATTCAATAACACCCATCAATCCGCTACACACTACAATTTAACGGTTGACAAACACACAAGTATTATTTATTAGTATTCTTAATTACTTGTTGTTTTTCATATTTGTATTTTGTGTTCTTGTGTCCCTTGCTTCTTTACCGTTGATTCAAACGAACAAAGTGTTAAATCTTTAATTTATTGAGTAATGATTGCACAATGTTGTGGACGTGTTCCGTTTATTTTGCTGTTAACGAGTGGGCACAGGCCTGACTTTTACATATAAATCAAAAATCAATTCCATTAATTAGAATAACGTAACTTTGATAGAAAACGTTCATAACATCCAACAAGTTGGGTTGCTTTTCCTTGTTCAGTTCTAGACGCGGAAACTTGTCCAGTCTGTTCTATTTATACATACACTAAAACAGATAACCGATTCGTGTCTTTTGCCTCAGTGTGCATTCTATATTATAATAAGAATATAATCTTTATTATAAAATATTAGATAGTCCATACCTCCTAAATATTTTCGCTGTTTATTTTGCCAATTTGGCGATGAAATAAGGATAAACGGCTCTGTTTAAATGTTATCGATTGCTTTTTGCTGATCGGGTATCTTACTTAAAAGTACTAACGAAGGAAACGTCGGCTGTTAAAAGATCCATGATCTTACCAGCAGTCAGACGGTCAAGACGTGACTTCTAACCTGTTAGCACTTCCGGTTTTCCTTAAATGTAAATGGAAGGATTACGTGCCAGGAATTGCCTGGTACTGTCACTGATGATGATGCCAGTTTAATATAAATGGAACATGTCTTATTTAAATAGTGCAAAGTGTTTGCCTTGTGTTTGTTCTGACCACGAAACGTAGCATTACACCAGTAAACAGTCGACAATCTTGTCCACCTTTAACACAAGGTCTGCAGAATCCAGACGGATATTAGTTGGTTAATTGTTTGGCAACTCCATTCAAGGAATGATGTGCGCCATGCAATCCCTTGTGATTAAGCACCTTCGTAACATAATGGACTATATAGAGGCATCTAAAATATCATCCTGCAATTGATGCGCATATAGAATTACAAGAACACAGGCTTGAAAGACATCCTAAAAAAATAACTCTTAGCATTAACATCACAGAATTAATGTTCACAAAAGTACAAGTAAAATACAAGATACGTCTCTAACTATTACAGTTGCAATGAAAGTACTCCTACGCACTAGAGACTAAAATTACAAAATTACCTGGAGACCAACAGAATACAGACTTAAAACATTCAATAAAAAGCAAATATTTTAACGTATAATTGGTGCATACGATCTGATCATTACTTTGAAAGATTCGTATAACCGTATTAGAGTAGAGCGCAAACCGTGACAGTGTCATTATTCATTGCTTTGTTGAACAATATTAGTATCATTACAGTGCATTAAAATATTTTCAATGGGGTAAATAAGCCCTATATGATTGGAAAATATTTTGATTGAAAAAAGGACAATGTTTGTTTGTTAACCTTTACGAAGGCGATAACCTGGATGTATTCAGAGAGCTGGCATCCTAACCGTTTGAGAATCATCTAGTAGTTTTATAGGACGGTATACATTCCTTTTTCTCTAAAGGTCTAGATTCTGTGATGTTCTCTGAAGTAGTCGAATAAAATTAAATACCAACTCTGCCTAGATACAGAGATCTGTATAGTTATTAGTCTAGTACGTAATCCATATATATCGATACAGAACAGTACTGAACAAAAATATGTAATTTTTAGTTTTGGCACTTATTGGTTTTAACTTGTCCAATTAAGTGATTTTTAATTTTGTTTTGTAAATTGAACTTTTAGGGATATTTAATGTATCAAAAATGCGCACCTCGTACATAAGTAACATGAAAAAGCTAATTTTATTTGTCAACGAGGGTAGCAATATGGCGGCCAAATTCGAAAATCTCCTTCAATCACTCAACTTTTGTTTTGAAATTACTGACTCATAGCGAGTTTTTCACACTCATACTACAATAGTTTTATAAAAACGACACAAAGAATTGGAGAAAATGTATAATAAATATCGAATAAGATGGTAAGTTTCAAATTTGTTCTCCGCATTGCCCTGTACGATGCGGGAATTACAATGTTTTAGCATGGCACAGTTCTGTAGCTAGTCATCTGCCATGTCTTAGGTGGTACTCAATTCTTGGTGTTTGCTTTTTCTGAATATTTATATAGCGTCAAACGATTGACTGCAATTTTGTTTACGTTCATTTAGATATGAACGGTAGAACAGGGGTGCACACTGTATAAACCCACGTGGGATATGGGCGCACAGATTCAACCAACTGATAATTCCTCTGATGGCGTTTGATACAAAATTAATTAGTAAACATAATGTCGTCTTTTATATGACAGCCATATAAGAAAAAAAGTCAGTGTCGGATAAATTTCTTTGTTGAAATAGAAACATAATTTGTGAGTTCATATAGTAACGGTCATTCTGACTGCAGTTATGTTCAGATAGCTTAACGGCAGAAGTATAACTGTCCTTATTCTCGGAGTCTGTCTGGCCCCAGCTGCTCAAATGACGCTTATAGAAAGCAGATTTAACCCCTATTAGCATATTACCATGATCTTACAACATATTGCGAAACATCGAGGTAAATTGAAAAGCCCTTTGATAAAGTAGCCCGAGACATTTTGCGTCTTAAACAGAGAGAAGTACAGCATAGGAGCCACTATGGATTATGCAAGCCGTGAAATTCTCGCTGAGAAATCGATATGTCGTAACTGTTTGATTATATCATATTTTTTTCAAATCTATTTTTGGTCCCGTTTCGGATAAAAGCATTTCGTCAAGTTGGAATAAACTTTTTTCTACAGATTTCGTTTTGTTAAAATACGATAATGTTACATTCTGGCAAATTTATGGTGATTAAGTCAGCTACGGTTATATAATCAAAATGGGCAATGTTTTTTTTCAATTTGTATCAAGTGTTGCGAAAGCATAACTAAACATGTAATAAAGAGAATGGTGTGTGTGTAAATTGTCTTTAATATAATCTTAAATATCAAGGTTGTTAAAACAAGGATTCCAGAAAGAGTGTGTTGCTGTTTGTTACGCTGTTTTGCCATCGTGTGAATCTTCTATTAGTTCTGCAGTATTATTTCGGGTAGTCGTATACTCTGCACAAAGCGTGTAAATCTGATCTCGCGTGGCTTTTTTTCTTGAAATTTTTTGATGAAATCAGTGTATGACATTTGAAAATCATCATACTTTGAGAACTGGAGGCTACTAATTTAGATCTGAAAACAAAATGCTCGGTAAATAACACAGAAACTTACTGTTCTATAAAACCATCTTGATCAGAATAAAGCAATAGAAAATGTGTCTTCTTTAAGAGGATATCCAACTTATAATTTCTGCGCAAAGTTTCGGCCTTGATGCTAAGATGCTAAAAAGGTTTTCAAAACGTTATGTAAGATGATTGCTTGAAACCCGTCTTCACATCAAGGCCGAAACGTTGCGCCAATAATATACCAGAAGTTTAATATCCATAATATCTTATGTTATTCTAGGAAATTTGTCGTTGATGCGAAGACACACAATTGTCTTGAATTGAAGTTTCCTTCTAAAGAACATAGCATAACATATTCTAAGGCAGTAAAAGAAACACAATTGATATAATCAAGCCCGTGGCGTTTGGTCAGCGAAGATCTGGCAGATTCGTCCACCAAATTCAAACAGCTTAGTGTCGCCGTCAGAAGGGACTTATCGGCAGTGTATTTGACATCCTCCATACCACTAGTAACTCACCCCTGAAACTGGCGTGTATATATTTTTCTCTCTGATCACAGTAAAATCTTACACGGTATTTTTAACATCCAAAACACGTTTTTAATCTCAGTTAGTATTTAGAACACGAAATATAGGTGTTCGTATTGTAACAAGGGTTTAGGTGAAATTTTAATGCAGTTGAAATATTGCTGTGTAACGCTACATTTAAAATGTAATAGAATATAACAAGAGCGAAACTCTCGATTGGGAACCCAATCGAAACCAGTACATGTTGACAAGAGTTGGGTAAAAGGTAGTCTGGCGCGCTTATAGCTACATGTTCTGTTTAGCTCCACGCCAGGGAGTTCAATGGCTGGTCCAAACGCTTCAAACGTCACGAAGACGAATTGCTGTACTTATTGTTTGTTGAGAAACACGGTATAAGGCTATATGATTCTGATTTTGGTGCTATGATTTATCAGTGTATGTTCGGCAATGTGTCTTTAGTCTGAACATCACGCGTCAATTGGTTAAACCAGAACTCACATTTTTCTATACTTGTGATTAAGGTATTTTCAAATACATGATATTCCGTTATATTACGCCCCAGATTCATACAAACCCAATGATGAGCTTTCAATGGAATCGATTTCTGACTAAGTTCATTCCTTCGCTAAGTGTGCAGCTTCATTTAATATCAATCTTAGTCTAAACAAAATCGTGTCATTTTAATAAAGTATGTTTGCAAAGAAAGTTCACCCGTTTTATCTTGAATTACTTGATAACCACTGAGACGCTGTGAAACGTCTTGGTCACATTTCAGGTAGGCTACTGAACAATAAAAGATATAATAGCACATTATACATTGTGTGGTTATATAATCCTTTATATTAGAGTCCTATCTAAGAAATATGTTGTCATGCCAATTTACCAGACGTCTATATTGTTTGATAATGGACAGCTCGCTATTCGATGTCTGATCTAAACATCTATCCTCCTCATGACATAAATAAAAACCCATTGTTGTCAGTCACCCGGAAACTAATGAACCACTTTAGAATATAAATAAGCCTTGTATGGATGTGTTGCGGTCCGCATACTTGTGTGGTCACCAACATCTTCAGCCCAGTTGGACATAATTTCATGGTGAAAAATTGTTTTAAATTCTCTTGAATGGTGCCAACGCTGAATCGCTCAGCAAAGCCAAATAGATATATCTACTGCGCTGTTATTATAATGATACAATGTACATTCCAACGCTAAGAGACGTGATATGAAACAATCCCACAGTATAGTAGATAATATATAAGCCTTCAGCGAGACAGAAACTGCATGTTTGGTTGTACTACGCAGGGCACTATGCCATGTGTTCATTGTAATTGGTATAACATGACTTTGGTGCGATTTGAAAGCAGTACAAACAAACTACTTAAAATGAAGATCTGTGGCCTTGTAATTACCAAATGTTTTTGTTTAATATATATATTATTTTGAAAAAACGTGGTCGAATTCAATATACGTGGTTTGAATGTATTTCAACTATTGTTTCCCTAGTGTGGCCAGGATAACGAAACAAGAAAAAAAGGGAATCGCTAATCTTGTCTGAATACAAAGAGAGTCCTGATGTTATCTATAAAATTGGGAAAGGGAGCCAAAACTTTGTGCTTTCAGTTGTATGGGGGTTTCGGCAATGCTGAGAAAAATTCCATTTTCTGGATTACAACAGAAGTTTTATTGGCAGTTAAATGGCTTCAAATCTCAATTCATTCAGAGCAGTCTGGTCCAAAATCACATTTATTTTCGTAGCTCAGACATACAATCAATCGAAACGTAATATTTTCCCCTTAAATCTCATGGAGCTGATGACCACTGTGTAGCTGTAGACACCTCCATCGTCCAATACGCTGCTATTAATTGCCTTTCTCGGCAATAAATGGCATCAATAAAAAAAATGACCTAAACTTGATGAAAACAGTCTGAGGAAACCAGTTTTTGAATTATGTATTATCGTCTTAACCTTTGATGCTGGAAAATGTTAATGCATCGCTTTAACTTTATTGAAGTGACATTTTCATCTCCTACGGGGAAATCAAATAAATTTCAAAATCTGTCAGAAGGCTTTATTTTCTCGGGCTAATCGAATTCAGGGACAAAAAACGAATTCGGCAATCATTA
Organism: Katharina tunicata; assembly: GCA_032466195.1. Lineage (NCBI taxonomy): Eukaryota > Metazoa > Mollusca > Polyplacophora > Chitonida > Mopaliidae > Katharina > Katharina tunicata. Next base: position 9,230 of record JAVFBZ010038484.1, read on the forward strand.
AAACGAAGGCTAATCAAATGCTCAAATACGCCGACCAAAGCAGGGTAACGTTTTGTACCTCCAGGAATGTCATACTAGATCTGCGCTGATGTTGTCCTTAGTCGAGTGCATGCTCAAAACCTACTATAGCAAGATAAAGAGAAAAACAACAAAAACAGAGTATGATTTCAATAGTTTGAGATCAGGGTATGACGTGATTAGGTTTAAGCTCTATATATATAATTGGTTCTAACCTTCAAATGGAGAATCGGAATCTTATTCATGTCTCAATATAGACACAGACATGTCAGTGAAGACAACATTTAAGTTTCTTAAATAAGGATAATAGGCCTAAGTCAACACCAATTAAACATTCTAGGGAAACGTGTATATTAGTTTCTGTTTATTGCTCTCGTCATATTAACCGTAAAGGAATTGGTAATAAATTCATCAACTACCAGACGAAGAAGCCTTCAAATCTTCAGTTCGGTGACATAGACGATAAAATGCAATCTCTTGATCGATCGAATGTCTGGTAAACAACGATTGATCTTGGACTTTCGTGAACGTTGAACAACATGTAAGCCACCAGTACTCAATCCGTGCACGGAATTTCGTGAGGTTTTCAGAGTTCTATCTTTCAAGAAACTCACAACGATGTAAGAAAGTGAAATTAAATTCGATATTGCCAAAACAACCCAGCAATCGATCATATATATTTGTACTTGACTACTTTACCTGATTATTGAGTTTACACATGATTCTAAACACTTTCAAAGAAATTATTCCCATGGAAAGCATTTCTCGAATGACCAGATTATAAATGTAGACAAAATTATCGAATTTCAAGATTCTTGTAATTCCCTGCTGTTATATCCGCGTTGGACTACACAGTTTAATCACATCGATAAGCTTTGGAACGTGGGATGTAATTACATCGGAGTAAATAGTTGTTAAGAGCTCTAATTAGTAAACAGACATTGAAAGGCGTTGGCATGACAACAGAAATTCTGAAGATCCCACATTGCAAGCCTAATATTGGGAGCTTTATGAATTTGTCAAATAGCCACATAAATATATTCTCTTGCATGTCTAGTTTTCTATTTCAGCAGCTTTCATGTCCTACTAATTCCCAGTAGCCTACTATAGTGAGTGTAACCAAAGTTTACAATTATGTTGGCGTCTCTTAAGCTCATCACTAACCAATCTTCTATGGTTTTAAGACTGTTTGGTAGTCTGGTCTATATTTACAAACATGCTTTCTTTACATATGAAAAACTTTTGATTCAAGCCCGCATTAAGCCTATAACTAAATAAACTTTACCCTGGTGTATTTTAAGCTGTTAATGTTTTGAAATTAGATTTTATTGCCAATTAGCCGCTGCACAATACACTAACGTTCTGTAATCATCAGCTCTGCTGTGAGGCGATATTAAAGGATTAAATCGACGTTTGTTGTCGGATTTGTGGATACAAGGATATGGTTCAGATAGAAAGGGCGATTAACCCTGAGTTATATGTAATGTATCGTCT
>JAVFBZ010038506.1:0-10739 GCA_032466195.1 Katharina tunicata
ACATGAGATAATTTATCGACTTTAATTAGTCGATATCCCTGTGCCAGTGTGATTACTCTTGACAAAAATATATATATATATACTTTTATACTGATTATGTATTATGTACAACCACCTTGTATCTATTGCGATGATGCGAAACATTGCAAACGCTTTGTGAAACTGCTGACCGAAAACTGCCTGTTTATTAAACTGTCGTACAAGATATAACGCGTAGGACACTGGAATTTGAAGCCAGTTATTGTAATCTCCAAGTGTGTGTGTTGTGTTGGCCATTGACGCCAATGAAAACATGGTTCGGAATCGTGTAAGTTTCTGTTAACAGACTTGCTTATTATATACCTTTTGTTCATGCTGTTACAACCAGTTTTGAAATTAAATTCCATTTTGGAAAAACACCCAATGTTGAAATTGTTGTTTTACTTATTTTGAAAAAATGACCAACTTTGAAAAAAAAGAGTAAGTTTTGAAAAATCACTCTACCTATTATTGATATAAAATTTACCAAGTTTTGAAAAAAAACTTTTTGTATTTTACGTTAAATTGTATTTCATTTTCCGTCTATTTTCCAATTTGTGTTATTTTATTTCGAAACTGATTTGTCTCTTGAAAAAACGGTAAATGTTTATTTCAAAGGCGATAAGCAGGCAACTTAAACATCGCATGTTTACACCGGAAAACGATTATTTATTTATGTTTTGTTAGATTTATTTTTTTTTAAATTCGTTTAAATATTCTGTTGGTAAAAGAAGTAACTTCGCAGTTTATTTGTGTTATAGAACTATAACACCTTATAGCATCCTCTCTTTTATTTCTACTTCATTCTTAAAGGAAACCATTATAGCCACATATTTATATGTATATTTACCAATGTAGAGAAAGAAAATTGCATTCCTCCACTAAAAATGGAAAGCAGTGATCTGGCTCTGCCGACTGAGTTTCAGTCTCAAGGCAGAACAACCACGAATGCTGCAGTCCGTTGACCAGCCCAATTTGAAACAGAGATACAATTGGCTGTATATTTGAGCGATAACATTTGCTGTTTGAATACGTTAAAAAAATACCCCTTTTTTAACCGCACCCCCACGGTACGCATACCTTATGCAGTACGTATACCTTATAGATACACTTCTCTTTTCTATGTTTAATTTTCACATTACAGCAACCTAACAATGCTTTATAAACAAAGACTGTCATGTAAATTCTCTCCGCGTACCTTTTACATGTAGGACTAACGGCTTAAAAACAAACATTTTGCATCCATTCGTTCGTACGTGCATACTTCATACTTCTTTTATCTGTTCATTCGTGCGATCGAGTGACTAATTGAGTTTATATATCAACACTGATTTAATTCGATGATTACTTTTTAAAGATAATAACAGTTTTAAAAAAAGTGAAGTAAGCTTTCACAGTCTGTGTGTGTTTGTTTTCAACAAAAGCCCTAAGACTAAAATCCGGCTCGATACTGGTCTTTTTCTTTTGTACATTTTTTTGCATAGATAGATCGGAGAAAAACATAAGCACACACTATTCAAGTAATCTGTTCTTTCTCTCTGGTTTCAGGTCTCAGTGAGAGATCAACTAATCCCTTTGCAGCTGTGTTTGGCACTGTTAACTGGTGCAGTTGCATTGCCTATAGATGACAATCTTTATGACGCCATTGTGGAGATACTACTTGGTTGCCCTTTACCCCCTGTAAGACATCTAAAATCCAGAATCATACGTTCATGTACTTTAGAGTGTTGAGGAATGGTTATAAGATGGGCAGAGATGGAAAGACGATATTGCTTAATGGCAAAGTTGTGCTACGCAAAAGTCAGGTTAAATCCGTCATTGGAAATGCCGTGAAGGCCACGAAAGGGTCAAAGGCCAGCAAAGTGAAAAAAAAAAAAGACTTGGTCATGAGGAACATGGAATAAGCGAGGCGATTGTTAAAAAAACTATGAGAAATCTAAATTATTCAACAAACTTAATATTTGCTTTCCGATTAAAGTTCAGCTGAAACCCATTCGAGCAACTACTGACCAGATTCGTCATCAAATAGATTTAGTAGACCTCAAAGGTCATTGAATTCAAATTTAGAGAGAAGCAATTCAAATATCTTCTGACTCTTATGGATGTATTTTCTATGCAGCCACTGCAGACCAAGAAGTCTAAGGAAATGTCTTGTTTTGTTGAACAAATTTACTGTGAACATGAACCTACCTTAATTCTTCAATATGATGACGGCAAAGAGTTCAAGGGACATGGGGAAAAGCTCATAGAAAACTGCGGGGTGAAAACAGTAAACTCTCGTCCATACTGGCCACAAAGTCACGGCAAAATTGAAAGGTGTCACAGGACTTTGAAGAAGAAGAAATTGTATGACACCATCTACCTAAAACAGCTTAGTGTTAATTGGGCAAAAAACGCACCAAAGTGTTGTAGCGAAATTTAATAGTATCTGTGTGTGTGTCGATATTGCGTCGGGAATATTAAATAATCACAACAATGATCACAATGGTTTTGTAGTTTTTTGTACTAGAACTTTTAATCCTGTGCAGTCTCCCCTAGCAATACATTACTTATATTAACTATGAAATTAATACTCTGGAGACGCTCGTTACTTTGATTCGTTATTTGACTGCCGTCTTGGAACTAGTCTCACACTTTAAGTCATTATTGAAGATAGAAACTAGAACTTCTTAAAAATCAATGCAGTCTTATTTCAAGTTTCAATAAATAGCAGGTAACAGTTTTATTTCAAAAGGAACAGTGTCAACACCAATTCAAGTCAACATATATAGATACAAGAAATATATTGTAGTCAAAAACTTGTCTATGAAATGGTTATTTTGTAAGGCTTCAATCAATTAGTTATATAAAATTCGCAGCTGGTACTTTTCCAGGTTTTTTCACAAGCTGGGACTTTTTAGGATTTTTCCCAAACTGGAACTTTTTAGGATTTTTCAAAAATTTTCAGGTTTTTATACAATATTGTTTAGTTTTGAAAGGAGTGTATTTATTTTATTTTATTTTATTTAAATCACAATAAGACTGAACAGCGGAAATGTAAAAATACATAATCAAATTCTTATTAAATATAGATAAGATATATATGTATCTCCGTCACTATACATGTTATATAGGTTGATTTGGATGAGTCATCCTCTGGGCCAGTGACACACGGCACACACAGAACATGGTATCTCCGGTGCCACACCACCTTTTCGGGATGAGATTGATCGCTAAATTTTAAATTGTATAATATTTATATTATATTGTTATATCCGATGGCCGTGAAGTAATCGATGATGAGTTAGTATACATGTTTTCTTTGGTTTCATTTTGGATTTAGGATAGCCGGAATCGTTAATTGGGCATTTATTTGAGTATGCTATTCATTTTTAAAGTTATGGCACTAGGAAAGTATATGATCTATCGTTTCTTCTTCTTTGTTACATCCGGTACAGACCGATGAGGTGTTTTTGATGAGTTTTGCTACATGCGACATTAATCAAATTTTCCCAAGGCGTAAACGAGTTATTATGATATCATCTCGTTTGTTAGCTAATTGAAATGGGCGGTTATTTGCCGTTTTCCCTCCTAAAATGTGATATAACCAACGCCCGTGGTATTCCTTATCCCATTCGTTCTGCCATTTGTTAAGTATGTTTCTTGATATAATTGAATTTTTACACTGCATTTAGCTGCTTTGTCGGCATCTTCATTTCATTTAATGTTAACATGGGCTGGTGCCCACGCTAAGGTTACTTTAATTCCTGTATAAATTATTTGACAATATTGATTCTCTATTTCGTGAATAAGATCGGGTCTATGATCGGAACAAATTTTTTCTATTGACAGTAGACTGCTTAACGAGTCCGACAAGGATAAGTGATTGCATAGGTTTATGTTCTAGGATCCATTCTAGAGCTTTCATAATAGCTATAAGCTCGCTGGAATAAACCGACATATTGTTAAGAAGTTTAAATCCTTTCTGGATGTTTTGTTCTGAGATAGCGTATGCCGATCCGGTGTTATTTAGTTCGCTTTTGGAACCGTCTGTGTATATTTTTAGACATTCTCTATAGTGTAGGACTATGTGCTCTCGTGTACTGTGACCTTATATAAACAGGTGTATCTTTCTTCGTAATTGTGTCGTGGATTGTGGTGTCTACCGTAGATTTACATACTGCACTGGAGGGGTTACCTGTTTATCCGTGTCAGAAGCGTGAGTAATAGGGATTTGGTGTTCAAAGAAAAGCTGATTTATTTTGTATCCGAAAGGGGCCAAGTCTTTCAGCCATTTATGTTTTAGATATTAATATTCACTTTTTGGACCTAAGATAGAATGGCATGGGTGGCTATTTCTTTTAGTTATAGCCTTGTTAGTATATTTCATTGAAAGTTCTTCTCGGCGCAAGTTGAGTTGTTTATTGTTGGTTTTTATTTTTAAGCTGCATAATGAGGCCCCTTTGAATACTCGTGTTGCTATTTTAAGGCTGCGTATTTCACACTATCAATCCTACTGAGTTGTGTTTTGCTAGCAGTCATGAAACCGACAGAGCCATAATTTAGTTTTGATCTTATCAGCCATTGGTACAATTTAAGTAAACTTGTTTTGTTTGCCGATATATTTTTCTCGCATTCGGAATTCCACCATGGTGCAAGGTTTTTGTACTTTTGGTTATTAGAGATAGGGATGCGTCCTTTTGCGATAACTAGTAAGCATATATTTTTACCATAGTTTCCATTATTTTGCACATATTTGATGCTAAGGGGAATGGTCTGAAGGACATTCAGTCTGTTGGGTCTTTATCATGTTAGGTATTGGTATAACTACTGAGGATTTCCACATTTATCTATCTGCCAGCTCGTGTTAATTAAATCTAAAACAAGCATTTGGGCTGTATTACTCAATTGTTTTAATATTATGTATCCTATTTGGTTTTCGCCAGTCGAGCTGTTTCTTTTAGTGTGCAAGGCATGTTTAAATTCTTTAATATTAAAACCAGTGTTAAGGTAGCAATCTTCATAATCGGCATTTGTTATAGTTCCAGTTTTTGATTGCTAAAAATTTCTGGTTTGAGGTTGTTGTTACTGCTTTCAGATTCATTTTCACTTTCTCTGTGTTACTTGTATTCGTTTTGTTTTGTACAGTAATTAACAGATTTTTTGGCTATTTTTTTTTCGATTCTTTGTATACAGTATGATCCTCAGCTAGTCTTTTTTGTTTAAATTTTCTGAGGGCCCTTTTTTTCCGATATATTTCTCTCGCATTCGGAATTCGTACTTTTGGTTATTAGAGATAGGGATGTGTCTTTTTGCGATATCTATTATGTCGGTTGTTAAATTGTCATTGGAAATGTCGACGCCATTGTTAAAGATACCATTTGTGTCGATATCATTACAATCATCGGCTCTCGAGTATTGGAATTTGGGAAGTGTATAAGTCTTTTCTGAATCCGGTTTTATATTAAAGTGTGTTAATATGGCGAAATTTTGTACTCATTATCATTCATGAAGTACAGAACGCGGTACTTCGTACTTTTATTGGCTGATGCCTTCCACAGAGTTCTAAATCTCATGAATATTAATTAGCTGACAAAGCTAAACAAAAAGGCTACGTTGAAAATACAGAAAAATGACTTTGTGCACAAATAAAATTCGTACAGTTAACCCGATAACTATTTAACATTTGTTGTAAATAACCTCATAAGTAAAAAGTACAATGCTGACTCTTTAAGTTTATGCCCATATATTTTGTTATCTGAACTCCAAACGCCGTCACTATTGGGGACAAAGTGGCAGTTGTGGTGAAAACCTACTGTGAGTCAAAACAGCGTTTGACAGTCGAAACAACAACAAGAGAGAAATATCGCTCCAAACTGGGCAATTAAATTTAAGATGATAATTCCGTAGTTAAGGATAAGTTTTGATCATATATGAATCAGCAAACAACTTTTTGCAAACTATCAAGCTAATAAATTTCGTAAATCAACGTAAGTCGATCTCGCTAAAATCTGCATGTTTTAACATGGTAAAAGTTTTACCGAAAGCTACCTTACGAAATATCTACCGATATTTCATGATCTACGTAGTCAAATGTGTTCAAACTCGGCCAATACTAAGTTACAAATGTAACAAGACGAACCATTGCTACTACAAATTAACTTAGTGGATTAAAACGAATTAAACTGAGTTGTTCAGTACACAGTAGCATACACAAATTCAGTGAGGGGCGCGAAAATTTAAACAGGAATAGTCACCCATAGACAAAATATATAATTAAAAGTGTTAAAACTCTCTCACACTCCCAATAAATTATTACATTAACTATTATATGTTTCATCTATTAATGTCAAGTTTTGAAATGTCACTTCAAAAGATTGAATGTTGTCTTTGTTATACATTTATAGTTAACAAGAAAACTTGTCAGTGATTAAACATTCAAGATACAAAAAGGAAAATTATCCTAGGCGATTTAAATGATGAGAATAAAGAAGAGCTATGTAATAATAGTCCCTTTGAGATTTATTTTGGTCGCACAGGTAAAAGGTTTGTTTTGCCTCGCACTGTTGATTTGAATGTTGATTGGGGTGTGCCAAGAAAATGTCACTACAAAAACTTTAATAATACTAGAAAAGACTTACTGAAAACAGCAAAAATGGCCGATGAGAGATGTATGTAAAGGGTAATAACTTACCACAGGAATAAATACCCTCATATTAGATATGATATATGTGAAAAAGTGCTAGTACGCCTTCGTAAAAGAAAGTCAACCTTGCAAAATATAATGTTTATCAAGGAAGGGAATTTGTCTGGACGAGGGAGACACCATTTGGTTTAGCTCACATTAACTTGTCAGATTAAAGACAGCAGTTACAAATCTGACAATGTTTTATATTATTATATACTAATAAATATTTTCCTCTTAAATCAATTCACACACAAATTTAATCTTCAATGTCAACGACATTCGACTCTCTTTTAAAAACTATTTCACAAAGCAGTCAGATGTTCATGCATATCCTACAAGAAAATCATCTATAAATCTACACCGCCCTTTTCATAGAACTAACTTATCACTACACACTTGAGAATTACCGCTCCCATTGAATGGAACAAACTGCCCTTAAACATTAAAACCATTGATTCATTTTCTTTGTTTAAATCTGTTATCAAAAATTATCTTATCAGAAGTACTGGTCAGCCTGACTAGAGTCTCCTTCCTCCTGATTTTATCTATATTATTGATTTAAAACTAGTTTACAGACTAGTGTATAGACTTTTCAATTTACCTTAGATTACTTTAACTTGAATACAAAAAGAAATTATGTCCGTTATTCCAATATATTTAACGGGATAAAATAAACCCTCAGGGGTTTCTGTTCCAGAATTCATATGTATTATTTGAATCGATTTGTACATTTTTAAATGCTATTATAATACGTATTATTTGAATTAATTTGTACATATTTAAATGCTATTATTGTACATTTTTAAATGCTATTATAATACGTATTATTTGAATTAATTTGTACATATTTAAATGCTATTATTATACGTATTATCTGAATCAATCTGTACATTTTTAAATGCTATTATAATACGTATTATTGAATTAATTTGTACATATTTAAATGCTATTATTATACGTATTATTTGTATCAAAATGTACATATTCAAATGCTATTATTTAACGTATTGTTTGAATCAATGTGTACATATTTAAATGGTATTATTATACTATTATTTGAATCAATTTATACATATTTAAATGCTATTATTATACGTATTATTTGTATCAATCTGTACATATTTAAATGCTATTATTATACGTATTACTTGCATCAAATCGTACATATTTAAATGCTATTATTTGTATCAACTTGTACATATTTAAATACTATTATTAAATATACTATTTGCATCAATCTGTACATATTTAAATGCTATTATTATACGTATCATTTGTATCATTCTGTACATATTTAAATGCTATTACTATACGTATTTATTTGTATCAATCTGTACATATTTAAATGCTATATTTATACGTATTAATTTTTGTATCAATCTGTACATATTTAAATGCTGTAATTATTCGTATTATTTGAATCAATTTGTACATATTTATATGCTTCTGGTGAAATAAATTAAATGAAATGAAATGAACAAAATCAGCGGATGCAAAACAGAAAAGAAATTTCAAGAGAGAAAGTCATAGAAGAACGTATAAAATACCTTTGTTGAGATGAGACCACTTGGATGTTTTCATCTCGCAAGGGTTTGGTATACAGATGGACCCTCAACCGGACCTCTGCCATTGTAGAGCAGCTCAGTAGAATTGGTATACACTGCGAGGCGAAGTTGTTACCGACTTAACTTTAAACCCGCTCACAGCAAGTGGTGATAGTCTGTCAAATTATGTTCTTGTTGGGACTTTGACTTAGTTTGTAATTGATAGTCGAGGGAAGAACTACCACACTGTTGTTACTCCATCTAAGTCATGTGGCGTTGTTCAAACCATCCTCTTGGGATATTTGCCTGAACAAACAGGAGAACATTATGTTAGCTTACATGGTGATATTAGTCTTTAGAATATGATGATTACAATAGTTAATTAGATAACAAATGCAGTGAATTAGACCCTGAAGGAATGGGTGTAGTTTGTGATGCTAATACTGAATTAGAGACTGAAGATAATAACATGCCTTGTGATACAAATATTAAATCACAGAAATCACTGAAATCAGCGACCTAGTTTGTGATCCGAACAGTGTTTTAGAAACTGAAATAATTGAGAGAGTACTTTGTGATTGGACTAGGGATCTGGAGGCGGGAGAAAGTGGCAGTGTATAATGACCAATTGGTGAACTAGAGACTGAAACAAACGGTGTTCCAACTGATGAAGTAGGAGCTGAAATAAATGAAACTATTTATGGAACAAAATTAACCGTTGACGATATTGTGGTAAATTGCTTCGAATTACCACTGCAGCCTTTCCTGCTACTAGAAGTTTTGAACTACATTATTGGCATTGTAGTTCAGAGAGATTTATGCAGTTTGTCACTGTAAAATAGAGTAAACCGCTTTTTTCGTGACTGTGTTGCGTTACACAGACCTATATTACATATTGCTGATTTTATACTAACTTGCACATAGGCGAAGCTGCAATGTATTATCAGTTCGTAGCTTCTTGATAAGGGCTGGAGAAGGAAGCGGTCTCTGTTTAGTGATAAGAGAACCCGCAATGGCACAGAGCCTGGCTTATCTTATATCCTTCGGCTCAAAATTGGTTCGAAGTCTTTGACCTATTCTGGAGGAAAGTAAATAAATAGTTATTTCTACTATGCTGCACTGAGCTTGAATGTTCATATTATGATAAGTTCATAAGGCTTGCGATTTATTGAAACCCGTAAATCTATTTCATACAATGATGATTAGATTTGGATGGACCTATTAAGCAACTCCATGATAAAGTCTTCCATTTGAAGACATAGCTTCACTCAACATTTGTACACAATAACATACAGGGCATATTGAATAATAGCTTTTTAACTAATTTTCATTCTGAGACCCTGTAATTCTGTCCATTTAAGATCGCCTGTAACAATAGTAAATTATTACTATCTAGCAATATTCCTGAATGTTTTTGTTGCACTTAATAACAGGTCGAGTCGTAAACTTCGCGAAAGAATTATAACTAAAAATCAGTACACCCTTCATGGTGCCATGTATTACTCTATATTGCCAAATTTTGGGTTTTTGGGGTAAACGATAAGCATGTGTTGAAAACCCAATGCTATTTCATTTTTTAACATTTAAATTGTGGAGTATTGATATATCATAGGTAGATATCTGCAAGTTGGATCGAACAAAATACATTTTATATACTTATACACATTTACATTTCAAATGATAGAGCTTACATAGATATTTGTTTCGGTTCATTTATTTTACTCAACAGATAATCGTTTCATGTTTCTACAACAATTTGCTCGGAAAGGTTTTTTAATGGAGTGTGAAAAGATAAACCGTCACAGTAAAAGTGTACTTATCATTATTCGTATTGCATTCAATTATATATATGTATATTTTTATAAGCAACCTTAATTTTGATTTAAACGAAAGCAACTGTTTTCTTATACAATATTTATTTTGTTAAATACGTTATGGTGCAAAAGAAAATGTGTCAATACTGTACTTTTTCATTTTTATTTCACAAAATAACTTTATGTTTAAACGCAAAGGTGCTATACATACAGTATTCCATATCTATTTTGCAGAATACGTTTAGGTTAAAAAATATAAAAGAAACCTACATTGTGCGAAAGTTTTGTAATTAAAATTCTAGGTGCTATTTTTATAAGGGTTGATGTAAATTTTAAAATTTAAAGTTATCTTTCAAACACCTTTGCGTTTACAGGTTAACTTAATAAAAATAAGTAAAAAGATTAAAAGGGGGTATCTCCGCTTTTGTTTTGAAATAACACCACTGTTGTATTGCGCTTTTCTTTCAATTGTTAATAAGACTTTCCCTAAATAATAAAAATTGATTTATCTTATTTCTCAATATTTCTGTTGTTTTCTTGTTATTGTTGGTGTTTAAAAGATGGAGTAGGGAGGGGAATTTTTGTAACAGTCACTTTTAAAGCAAAAACAATTGTCGATAGTCTTTTTATTTCATCGGAATAGAATGGTGTTTGAAATCTCCGTAGAGGTAGTAGTTACGTGCCCGACACTTATGC
>JAVFBZ010038517.1:0-10739 GCA_032466195.1 Katharina tunicata
TTGTTGTAACATCTATAAACAAGTCATTAAATCACCGACAAAACTACAAGAGTTGTCGTTCGTTCCACTGTAAGCAAGCCATTCCATTGGCTGCCCAACCCCATTTCGTCATTGCGTAACTTGTGCAGATAAATGATGGTATCGGACATTGTACTTTGTTCGTAGAGACTTGAGACGAATATGCCATTTTAGTGGTTGGCTGATACAGCAGCTCAAGCTGTCAACGCAGCCGCTAGATAACATGACGAAGGTCAGCTTAGTTAATGATATTGACTAGGTGATGGACAAAGGCGTCTCTAATGTAATTTTCAAGGAATTCAATACAATAGAGAACCTATTTATAGGACAGACGAGCATTGGCAACATATAACTTGACATATATGGAGAGTTCAAGAGAGGGTTCTGTGTCACGCTCAATAAATCTCCAATGCTTTGTGATAATAGATGGTAAACGCAGATTTTCAGTATACTTATTTTGTGTCTTTTTTAAAATGCCATGTTTTCCAGAACAATATCTTTTGGATGTTGTTGGTAGCTTTGTAAAAGACAACAAAAGAAGATATATTTATACTTATTTGCTATATTTGTCTTTTAAAAATGACATGCTTACCTGAGAGAAAAAAAAATCTTTAGGATGTTGTTTGATTTTGTAAAAGAAGAAATTAAAATACAATCTAAAACCAAAACATTTGAAAGCTTTTATTATATCTCTATTGACAGCTACGTTGTATTTAAACAGAACGACATACGCTGTATAGTCGCTATCTTATATGTGTTTATGTTGCCTACTATCTTCAATACTGTATTGAGTTTTCAAATACGGTAAGATAACTTCGCAGACGAGATTCACTCTCAGTCATTAAAGGGTAATGAAACAACAAAAACAAAGCAATTGTCAAATTATAGACCCTGCCAAGTTGTTCACAAAACTGCGATTGCCCCTTACGTGGTAGTCCTCGTTTTTCACTGCTAGCCACTTAAACTGAACTTTTTCTGAGATTGAAGCAGACCACATATTTGACACAGGTCAAATCAAAGAAGAAAATGGAACAGCCGTGGTGATAGACTCTGTAAAACTCGTTCGCATCTACTTACTTCCGGGTACATCCTCGAAACTGTGGCGATCTGTTTTGATTAGATGTCTTTCCGAATGTTTTTTTTTTTTCTTTTGGTTTAGGTACATGAAAAGGTCGGGACAATTGTCACGGTTTTAACTATCTATTTGATGTCATATCTAAATAAACAAGTAGCATGTAACCGGAACTGGAACTGGAATCTCGTAAAATGTCTTTCATCACATGACATGACTTACATGCCATATTGATTGAAATTCGGCAAGCATGTTTATAGACAGATTAATACAGCTCGAGTCGTTACTATAGGCTACACAATGACCACTTGATACATTTCAGCCAATGGATGATCAGAAAATGTGATATAAATATCAAATCATAATAATATTCGTTATAGTTTTTGGGAATATATGCACGTAAAAGAATACCCCATGACTTATACCGTTAGCTTTTGCTTTATTTGGCGTAAATTCTTTGGTTGGCGATGTTGTTCAAGGTATTTTTTCTCAGGATACACATTTATAATTGACCTGGTAATTTTTTAACAGGAAACACAAGAATATTTTTTGTTTTCTTGATGTAATCCTTAACTTCATAAAATGTCTTGTTAGGTCAAATCTTGTTAAAGTTGGGTTTCAGAAATTTGATATAATTCAATAATATCGTATTTATCTATTTTTAAAAACACCCCGCAATCTCCGCAACACCCGAGAACTTCTCTTACATACCTACGATCGAGAGGGGATTCGAACCTACACCAGATACAGTGAACGGCACTTTGTGGTCGAACGTTAATGAGTGTCCATCAAAGGCTTGTTAATGGTGCGAAATGAGGAAAATGTATACGGTGTCATTCGAACGACGATTCAGATTGATATCCGGAAAGTAGAGATAATCGCACAGTCGCTCAGGGCGTAACCATCGTTCGAGAATTGACACTCTAAACAACAATACTTGTTATCCAGTGTCCCTGTGTCAGTTCTTATCCTAGAGAAAGATCCCCAGCCTTTGTGTGGATGAAAATTCGGCCGTTACCCCTCCTTCCTATAAATATAAAAACTTACTAAATATCGTAGTAGAGATACTTCTGGCGTCCCTGTTTCGATACTTACTGTAGAGAAAGTTTAGCAATCTTTACGTTGACAAAATCCGGTCGTTCTACAATGCCTCTGCAGCTTAGTCCGTTAGAGCGCTGACCCTACTAGCCAGAGACCCGAGTTCGAATCCTGGAGGAGGCAAGCACAATTTTCTTCCTGTACATTTATAAAACTATATATATAATATATATATATTTTTTTGTATAAATGTAGAGAAAGAACATTTTGTATTCAATATATTTTAATACTTATCACCGGTTCAGCCGGCGGGGTGTTTTGTGACAGACCGCTGTTTGTTCGAAGGACTGATAGTGCGTTGGTGCGTTGGTCGTTTCAAACGACTTGGAAAGCAATCCTCACATTCCCGTTCGGTGATACCACGAAAAGGTTTCTAGGATTCTCAATGATAAATTAAGTTAACTAAACACTGTTTTAACGGCATCGGTCAAACGGATATTGCCGAACAATGAGGCTTAAAGGCAACACGTGCCCTTTCCAATACCAACTATTTTGATACAAATACCTATATCCATAGTAACTATGGGTTTATTACCTTTTGTACAAATATTGGGCAATAAAATCAAATATATTTGACTTGAGTTTTATTGCATGATAAAGAATTACGCTAATAAACACACTCCGACGGCGCCAATAATAAATAAATAAGTGCTATACAAGAAACTAAATTGGCAACTACAATGCTTTTAAAATTTATTCAACCAACTTTCATCATAATTTTTATTTGTTTTTTGTCGGCGAGAGAAGGCAAATATCCTTGTCTGGAAAACTTTGCGCATGTCTAAATGCTTACGTTAAAATAAAAACGTACGAGTTTCATTTTGTCCTTATCATATATTTCAAGTTACTAGAAAAGGGTAAACTTGTCGACGCGAGACTTCTTGAATAGTATATATTCGTATAATACATACGCTTTGAATGTTGATTGATGTGCAACGCAATGTGATTGTTTTGAGGATGTTAACAATAAAGTCGTTTTTCCAGTTTACGTACATCTAAAACGATATTGATAGAAACCATAATATTATGCTGTCAATCGAAGAATATCGTGTGAATGCTACATTAACGTCAATGGTTTCCTTCGTTTCAAAGAAAAACAGTGTTTGTACCTTGATCCTGGTCCTTTTGCTTCAAATTTTGGAATAACATAATATTTGTAAAAACAATAAGCAAACAAAACCTCTTACTGCTCTGCCCTCCAGACAATAATCCAGTAAGCACTGGCAGTAAGAACTTGACCCAGTAGCCAGGGGTTTATCATAACTCTGGAAAAAAGAAAGCATCATTTAGGTTCAGTCGCATAACATAACTGAGACCGTAATCGGGTACAATAAACCAACAGTCCGAGGTCAATTGTACAATATCTAATGTAGTTCTGGATAATGCGTTTAGCTGTCATACTTCATAACAATGATGATTAAACTAAACTGTGTAATTACACTTTCTACAAGGTCAGAATGTGTTTCGCGTTTAAATTAACAAATTATGCGAAATGTTGTAAAATCCAGCAGAGCTTTTACAAAAATAAGTGCTGTGAAATGTTACAGCAGACTCTGCTGTACGCATTTATTGCTGCGTGTGGGGCAGGCCTACGTTGTAGTGCAGTTGTTATCTTTCGGTTTACTTTCCCAACATGTGTGTATATAGGCCTAAATACATATCAATGTAAATTTACAAACTGTCTGAATATTTACGAAATAACTTGCTGTAAAACATTGCCGGTAAAATTATTGGCATACAGATGTAGGCCCTTGTAAGACTAGTTTATTATGTTTGTTGACGTCATCGATCTGTGCATTTACATATGTATAGTACGCTGATTTACGCGTGGGGTTTAAGCTCTAATTACTATTTTTAAGTTTCAAGGTCGTGTACAATCTTATGGATATGTAAATGATGTCAGTTAAATAGTTTCTTAATATTTGTAATACTGCAGTTGGTATTGATTGTCAAACATTGATTTAGAACCGACTGCTGACTGCTACGCTCCCACACAACGGCTGTTGATACGTAACATTTACTACAGTCCAGTACAGCCGCTGCTTAAACAAGGCCGATTTACCCGCGATTGCCACTAAAGGGGGCTATTTCAGGCTGGACGACAAGGACCAATCAAATTGCGTTTTACAGTTGCGTGTTTGGCTTGCAGTTTGCTTACGTGGTATCCAAGGCCAGGGTCAAATTTCAACTAACCGCAAGAAATATACGTTGATGATTCTACTCACCCATCTTTCCCCTTCTTTATATGTGTCTTTGATCACACCGGGATGAATGACCTTATATGAAACGAGGTAGCGTTTCGAATCTTGTAAGGGGCGGGGCTAATAACTGTTGATTTATAGATACCTGGGTACATCAAAGCATGACCCAGATGAGACAGCAAATTGACACATATTCATGACACATATGCAAGACTAAGGGACGTACTAACAAAGATGTCTGCTATTAATCCCAAAGATTAGTCTGCGTTTAAAAGCTGGATTGTACTTAATGGCTACCAAATGTATTTGGTATAAAACTTGAGAACTCCACAAGTCCAAAAATACTACAAATTTGTGGATTTACGTTGTCTTCTAGTGACACATCTGAGACGCATTCCATTTGTCCCGCCACTTTCTCCAAATTTACAGCCGTGACGTAATTTCTCGGGAACCAATCAGTGGTAACATTAAGGTTTTGAGTGGAAACGGTGAATACAGGCATTTGACTGCACAGTCTGGAATAGCGCCCTCTGGTGCCCATCCCGTTGACTTGTTTTAGCAGCGGGTTTACTGATCTGTAGTAAATGTATGTATCAATAGCCGCTATGTAGGAGCGTACTGACTGCAGGTCTCGAATAGATAAATTAAGGCCCGTTAGTTTCTTTTCATTCTACAATTTTGGGTGACTAGACTAGACATTGAGCTCCCTTTCCAACACAAAGCGTCGCCACTTGAACGGCAGCGGAAAGAAGGAAGTTGGTTGTCAAAGATGACCTACAGTGGAACGAAAGTAAATTTTATTTGATGGATAAATGTTAGTTTCAACGCAATCTTTTTGATATAAGTTTTAAATCCGTGGCATCTTATTGGCGCCATTGTACAAGAGTTCATTCTAATACACCTAAAGCCAGATTTGTGTGTGGAATCATGTATTGTCAGTCGTCGTGCTATTTTGCTATTGGAGTACACTCCCATCTTATAAGTGAAATACCCTTGAGCACGGAATTAAACATAAATCATTACTAATCCAACTAAACCATTCACTATCCACGTAAGTATGGATTGAAATAAAGTGTAATCCCAAAGAAACAAGAACGTAATCGTTGAAAACCCCAACACATATTTGTCTTTGGTATTTCAGCTGGGATCCAAAGAAATTTAGGAGTGAATGGAATTGGATGCATCTGTTGGACCATCAGGTTGTTATCTTTTGATTTGACATTATGTCATAGATCATGTGGCAGGCTGATTGCTTTGGTGAAGTAATTATTTAACATTAAAGTTTTTGACATGTTCAATTAAAAATCTTTGGCTTCCATCAAAGTGTAGAGTTATGTCATATGAAACACCCCTGCGTACAACAATATGACAACCAAAAGAACTTTTAATATTCGTACAATGTGTTGTACTCATGTACTTGCTTGTCATGAATCATGAAACCACACTAACATAGGTCGTGGGAAATTCTATAACTGAAATTATTAAAAAAAAAAAAAATGTATGAGTGGAGAGAAACTTGTGATTTGATGTGTTGTGTTTGTGAGACATTTTACACTTTATTCTAAACGATTGCAGAGTAGCAGGTTCAATATCCTGGTGAAGTTTCCTTGTATGTAAAATATGTATGTAATAATCGCATATTATGCCATAATTAAATTAATAATTTTAGATTTATATTTTCTTCCGCTTGGAATTCTAGGAAACATTTCTGCAAGTTTGTTTAACTGTTTAGTGTTCAAAATACACAGCCCTCGTGTACTTATTGATATAAGCAAAATCCTTATTTTAATGTACATATATATATTTATATTTTCAGAGTGGATGCTATGATTATTCGCCTTGTGGCAGTCTGTTTCTGCAAATATCCAGATCTTCTATTTAAAGTGTATGCGGTATGTATAACATGACTTATTATTACAAAGAGCAATTGTATGTTATTTTTGTATTTGTCATATCTTTGGACTATTTTTGTTTGATATTTAAACCTCAGTATTAATCAATATTAACATTTTCTTCAAGGAAACCACAAACTCAAAGGATGTCAAACATGCCTCTAACATACATCCAATGTTGCAGTAATCAGTATGTACATTTTTACTTACTAAAATTACTATGTAAATTCTTGTTTTTAAAAAAGGAAAGCAGAAGAAACTTCCTGTGCCCTTGTTCTCTATCTAAGCTAAAAGACTACATAGTATTGTAGTCGACCAATATTATCTACATGGTACATATGGTCACTTTCTGATAATTTTTTTAAAATATGAAAACTTGCGTGGATAATAATGCAAAGAACGTTTTTGAACACACACACTTTTCACCCTGTTTCTGGTATTGCATAAACAGGCCTCTCGTTATTGAAATATCGTTGAATACTACAAGAATAAACCAAATCATACTTATTTCATTGCAGATGCTTGGCTAATCTCAATCCTTTGAGCGAGATCTCGTCCAAATGAAGAAAGGCAGGGTTTAACAAAATGATGTTGTCATGTCTTAATGCATTAAATGACTCTGACTGGAACATGTAGAAAAGTAGTTTCATTGTTTAAGTGCAATGGATTGGTTTGGACCTATATTGAAATGTTGGTTTGTGTTACATTTGGTAAAACTTATTTTAGTTGAACAACCGTAAGTACTGGTAATGAGTTCCTGTAGTGTTAATGTGTTAATCCCATATTGTCAGTAAAAATAGTTTTTACCAAATTTAAAATTGATGAACAGAAAGACTGATTAGGATGCTGATCTATGTCACTACTTTGTTACACAAAAAGTGCTCAATTGTCATTTATGCTGCTTTTTACAATTTTTTTTTTTTTCATTTATTTCACAAGAAAAAATACAATCAACAATTTATTTAAACTTAATTAATTGGTATTTAAACGTTTAGATAAGCACAAATTGACAATAGATGACAGGAGTTGTATGTGGACAACGACCCCTCCCAACAACATGCGCGACGTCCGAGCACAGACACTAACAATGATGTCCATATCCATACGGAAACGTCGCACATACGACCACAAGAGGCCGTCGTCCACACACAAGTCCCAGTTTATGTTTTCATTCCAAAAACGTTTTGGTGTTTTCATGTGTGTAAATTCAAATTGAGATTCAAATAAAGTTATGATAAACACATATTTTTTATTTTGTTCTGGGTAAGGTTTCTCCTATATTTGCTCTCTTATTACGTAGATGTGCGTTTAACATCATTGAATACCTTTGTACTTCAAGATATGTATACATATTATCTAACAATAAGCAACTTTGGTTACTTAGCATGCATGTCCTGAATGTGCATTTGAATCTAGTGGTCCAAATTGTCCAGCTCATGGACCATTACATGTATATGTTATACTGCAGAAGTGTTTTACTATATTCACTGTTATTCCACACACACGCTCCATGTTATTTAACAATATCAACCAAAGTAAAGTAACATAACAAGGTGCTGTAAATAGCATGTCACACCCAATAGATTTGTAATTGAACAACGGCTGCTGATGTAACTCTACATTGCCATATCGTGTGATTCAACTGTTAACTTAAAGTGACGTTACATCTTCATATTGTGTGAAGCAACACTTTAAAATGGTGTAACTCTTCAACCAAATACTGCAATTTAGCAACAACAGGAGTCCGTGAAATTACACCCGAATACGGTAAGTTCACATTTAAATGATGTGTGACCTTGCAGCAAAAGCTACTGCAACTTTACATACATTTATATTGTAAATGCCACGATCATCCGGTAAAACAAAATTTTTGTACTATTATTCCACAGTTGTAGCTTGTGTTAAGTTACACTAACATTCAGTTTTTATTTAACAAAATTTGTGTAATATTACTCTATGTTTTATCGCAAATTGACATGATCTTGTGCTGTTGATTTACAGTCATCTTTGGTGTGCATCGACAGATTTCCTCGGTGTAAATATACAAATGAGATGAGCTGTAAATATACAGCTAAAAGCACTGGTCACAAAATTGCCAGCACTTTTAACTGTAAAATGACAGTACAATGTTTACATTGTGGACACAACGAAAATTGCAAGTTTCACGTGTAATCCTATTTACTTGGGTACTATGTCTAGTGTTGAACCAAACAAACTCGACCAAAAAACACAAAAGTCTAAAGAAGGATTATGCTTTCCCATCTCGCCACATCGCGTAAAAAAAACGGTAAAAAAATAACAAAAAGAAATTGATCAATAATTATCGTGTTTATTTAAGATCACATAATAAATATTAACAACATATAACCAGTATAACCTGTCCACTCTTACTAACAGGCATATACCCTAAGTTTATAAAAAGCTTATTTGGCCAAGAATATTGTTTAGAAATTCGCATTGGCCGAGTTCAGCAGACATTTAAAACATTTTTTGCTGTTGAAACATTTTGCATTATCAGTACGATAACGATTTAAGAAGGCATCAGAAGTTTGATCCGTCACGGTCTTGTCGTAAATTTGAGATGATTGCAACTAGCCCTCGTTCTCCCCAGAAACTTCTGATCACAAAGCAGTGTCTCGAGCAGAGTTCTGCAAATAATGGGCAGTGTCAAGATGGAGGTAAATTGGGCAAGATTTCTAAACAAATCAGTTGACTTAGGGTTATTTCACTTTTTTCTTCACACGCGAACGTCAACCTGTAATGGAGTGTTTCGCTTGATAAAGTATACAAACCTTGGCCAGACCAAACAATTGTAACAGAATTTAGAAACACCGTATTATTATTTTACATAAGGAGATCAGCAGTTATTCAATTTTTGAAATTTTAAGACATTTGCTACCCTTAATAAAACCTGCTTATTCTTGTGGGATGTATTAACATTTTTTAAGTGAAAATATTTTGATCTCCCTTAAGATTACGTTATCATAAAAACACCAAGTAATGTTATTGTTTATATTATTGATTTAAGACTAAAGTATGAGTATCAGTCATATAATTCGATTGGAATGATTTGAGAAGCTCAGAGGTAATAGTGAATTAACATTTTAAAAAAAAAGGAAAATGTTTAAAAACTAAAACGTGCAAAAATGTTCAAGATGATGCAAAACTACCAGAAAGTGACACTGTGTAAAACTGTCAAATGGAACATGGCATCCTATAAGGGTGTCCATTCGTAGGGCTGTTAATTGTTGGCACACGAAAGAGAGTCAATGGCCATGCAGTTAGGGTGTAAGCCAGGCAGTGAAACGGGTAAAGCCATGCCCACTGAGAAAAATAACAGAACAGTTCGTGCTGTGCAAAAATAGAAATCCTTTCAGCCGTACTGTGAAGCAGACCACCACCTTCAAGAAACCCAACGGTACATTGCTAATCCCAAACAGCACCCCTCCTGCAGACGAAGGTGGGAATGCGGTGTGGATAGTTGATCCGTGCACACAGAATACGTTAGAATGCTTTACATGCTTACATCTCTGTGATAGCATTCAAGTCTACTATTTGACATGCAGGAGGATTGACTTCAGCAATAGGTGCCAGTCTGAAGCCATTCCGTTTAGCACGACGGTTCCACATTTTATTTCGCAGAGTCACTAATAAAACTACCTCGGTTTGGGAGAGAAAGAAGGAAGAAGTCCTGGAGCTGCGTCTTCGATATCTGGTACTCGGAAGACGACCCATTTGAATTCTGTACCACTTTTTATTGACCGCTGTTCGTACCTGCAAGAAACGTTAAGGTGTGAATTTTGTCTTCAATACATGGTTACAATTCTAAAAATGTATTTACTTTAGTACTTGATGTAAACACTTTTTCTATAGAAGCTTCCAAAATATGGGACAAAGAGCACTGACATCATTTATATAAACAACCCATCGAAATGAAACTTTGAAAGGACGTTTACATCGCCAAAGCTTGTCCGCCAACTCAGTTTCAATAAATACAATTTTGTTTAAGTCAAACTTTGGGTCAGTGTTATCAGAGTGTAACAGCAGGACTCAACAACCGTTGTTAAGTTGTTTGGACAGAGCATATTTGTTTATTAAAGTAGCATAAGCACTCAAAATTATGTTTTTTCAACAAATTCTGATTGCCTTGATTTTAACCAAATTTGAAGTTTGTGCATAAACTAAAAAAATTACTTTGAAATGAAAATTATTAACTTTGTTCCAGGCTAGTAATAGCCATGATAAACCATGCAATAATTCGAATTCAGCGTAAGGAAGGCCGGCCATTTTTCCTCGTATGCCTCAAATAAAGATTTTGATCTCGCCGGGTTCATGGCCTTATGGAATGAGTTAAGATTTTGAATAGTGGATGGGAGCGGGACTAATTAACGTTTGACTTGGTGTAGCGTCAGTACATCTTAAGGTGGCTCAGTTATGACAGCTGATTGACACATCCAC
>JAVFBZ010038539.1:0-10739 GCA_032466195.1 Katharina tunicata
TCAGCTAACATTCTAAATAACCCCTGTCCAGTAAAGAAGAGCTTAATGTCGCAGCTATAGCGATTCTATGCTTGTTTCTCACTCATTTTGTCAGTGTCTTTCAGATTGTGAATAATCGCTCCACAGTAATGATTTTGTAGGGACCAGGACATTTACCACTAAGCTTCTTATCTTTAGCCAATTCTCGAAGGGCAATCCCCATACGTTTATGCCAATGGTTAACACATTCAAATTTTTCAACTTTATTATCGTTTCCATATGGCTGACTGTTACACACTGATCTGTGTGCCGATGAATCTCCATCTGAAATAACACATGTATACCGGAGTTTGTAACGTTCAACACTACGGCCCCAAATTGCTAATGCAACAGCCTGTTTCATAGACTTGCTTGAAGTCTCATAGTTTTTGGTGCAGTCTGGCTGATGCTGTGCTTTCCAATCATCTGTATCTCTTCCTGAACTAGCTGCCAAAGCACATGCATGACAGTATTTAGAAAAAATTTCAGAGTCTATGCAAAGCCTAGTTACAACCTCAATTAGTGTTCCAATACCATATAATGATGTGAAACCTTGTTTTTGCCAGGTTCCATCAAAAGAAACCGTAAGGTAGACAATATTATCATCTGTGACATTTTGAAGATCATTTAGTTCAATATAACACAACTGAACAAGTTTCACAGCAGCAGCACAAACCTCCTCTTCAATAGCCATGTTGTTTGTATGTTTATTTGCATGAATTTTCCCCCTTCTGTTTAGAACTATAATTACTTTTGTATCTTTGCTGTATTAATAATCATGTACATGTATAGTATTTTATGTGTATATTATCTTGTATGTACGTGCGTTTGTGTTGATTGTAAGGAGGGCCTCAGGGAAGATCAACAAGTCTTGTTGACTGAGCTTTTCAACCCTATGTAAATAAAGATTATTATTTATTATTAATAGATATGTATGCCTTACAGATGCGCTTGTCTTTCGTCTGATACGGGTGAATACCCTTCATACCGAATACAGCTGCAAATTTTTGTAATGCAGCATGGCCTTTGCCTATTTCATGAGAAAAAAATACAGCCAGATCATTCACAACAAAAAGCTTGTCACCTCTGTCTAAATTGTCTACCCTACGACTTGAAAAAGTTTTTGGCGAAATGACAATGTTTGCAGGTCAGGAGAATTTCCACAGAAAAGACAAATTTTTCCACTCAGTAACTTGGAGGCTATCTTTAGCGTAACACTCTGGGCACAATAACTCATTCAGTTAGCAGTTTGTTCAACTGGCAAATATCAAACAAACAGAAACATGACTATTTTGCAAATCCCCTGGGACAACATCTGGATGGAAGCCTTTATCAAAGTTTTCAGTTCGATACACATCAAAATCATGCAGTTTCCTATTGGAAGCAGACCTTCTATTTTCGTCTGTGTTTATTGTACTGGGGATCGGAAATGTCACATGTAGGTCTGCAGGTTGCTGTTGGTCATCAGTGACATGGTCACTATGAAGCGATTTACCGGCTTCCAAACAATTTGTAGAGTGACAGCCATGAAAACCACATTTTATAGGATAAGAAACTGAAACTAATGACTCGAGATTGTAGTGAGCAATGAGCTTCCATAGAAAACTGATGTTAAACGCTTTACCACTATAAAATACGGCATTATTATAAAACTCAATACATATTTGTTTACTTTTAACTCAGTCAAAGCTGCTGACCACATCTTTGTTGGCCCGTACCGAAAGAAAGTGGATATATATTCCCAACCCTACCCGGTGCTTTTAATGCCAAAAGTTCGGCCACAGAATGGGCCAATGTAGAGGGCCTTAGAGGGTATGGAGGTTGATATTCAGCCACCACCTCCACGAGGGCGACCACTTAGGGGTGAAGCTCGGCAGAACCCATAGTGTTGGGGGCAAGCCAAAACTACAACATAAATATTATTAATACAAATTTTTTTAATTTTTAGAAATTGTTCAAATGTTCACTGCACAGCGTAGCTGAAGTGCTGCTGAATGTTGTGTAAAACCCCAATCATTTAATAAATAAATAAAACTGATATTTTTAAAGACTGGTCAATTTATAGCTTATATCACCTCTATGAGGGACTTCTTTGACAACATTGCTGGCGATGTTGTCATGGGGGTACCTAAGGAGGTATCTCAAAATATAACTTTGAATAAATAAATAAAACTGTAACTGTGATATTTTTAAAGATTGCTCAATTTTGTATCTTACATAGCTATAAATTTAACAATCTTCGGGTGTGAAACATCTTCGCATGTTTGAATGCCTATTTGGAAGTTTTATCACTTATGTCTGTCCTATTCAGTTCACTTTGTTTACCTTTTTGATGTATGGCCTTGGATAATTGGAGATATTAAAGATCAATCAGTGATATGAAACACAGTAAAATATAAAATGTTCACGCCACAGCGTAGCTGAAATACCGCTGAATGTGGCGTAAAACACCAATCAATCAATCAATCAAACAATCCAAGATTTTACTTTGCTTTTTCCAGATTGGAAGCTAATTTTTGGTGGACCAGAAAGACTTTTCAGTTGTCTATATTCTGTGCAAATATAACTGTCAACTCTTTCTTCTGCTGGGATGTATTACATGGTGAAAAAATATTTCGGATGGCTCAACTAACCCATCATCAAGGGTTAGTTGAACCACTTGGTAAGGTTAGTTGAGCCAGTGTTGTTATATCTCAGAACACATTGGCTCATTGAGATAAAGCATGCTGCGAAAGTTGGTCTTGTCCCTCACTAATGAGGTAGGTAGTTTAACTCCAGACTAATGTGGGCAGGGCACAAGCAATATGAGGTAGGTTATTTTTACGGACACGGATGGGTTTTCCTCCTGCATCGCCTTGTGCTAGGAAGCCGTCATATATGCTAAATAGTGATTAGTTACCTTGAGTTAAACCCCAGCAATAAAATAAATGAATAAATAAATCAAACAATTGTGAAAGTACTGTGCACTTTGTGTTTATTTCCACCAACTTACATATAGGGACTGGGCAGTCAATTATGTAAGCTTTAGGTCTACTCAATGTTTCACTTTTCTAGGTTACACCTAAAGACCAGCTGACAAGCCTTACGTGCAGTTAGTCCAGCCTGTTTAGGGGCTGGAAGTTAATTAATAATGTCAGCATTAGAAAAAAATGCCGGATCAGACTTGTCGGGAACAAAGACAACAGACTCTGCCTGGATCTTCCCTGACAGTCTTCGCAGAAATATGCGCTCATACTCGCCACCGTCGATCACGTCCACTCTTGCAATGTAATACTTTTTACAATCCATTCATTGTACTTGGACTTCAACAACTACACCTGTTTAGAATTTTTATCACTGGTGTCTGTCCTATTCGGTTCAATTTGTTTATCTTTTTGATGTATGGCCTTGGATAAATGGTGATATTAGAGATCAGTCAATGATGTGGGACATAATAAAATATTCTCGCCACAGCATAGCTGAAATACCGCTGAATGTGGCGTAAAACACCAATCAATCAACAACTACAAAATCTCCCTCAATTATTTCATCATCACTCACATAGTCATCTGTTTCTTCTGTCAGCTCAAAATCACTGCTATCGTCACTACTGTCAGAGGAAGTTTGTCCACCTGGTGCATTGTCAGGGGTAGCACATCCTGAAAACAGATTCTTCTTTGTAGACGATTTCCCCTTTTCCAATGTTTTCTCCTTTGAAGCAGCCACCTCATTACGCACAGGTGTATCAGTGAAGATTCTGCTACTTCCCTTTTTGCAACCTGCTTTTTGCTTTCCAACTGCACGTTCTCCTTTTGGAAAAGGTAGGACTTCCTTTAGTGATACATATACCTCATCCCGTGAAGACCCGGGCACTTCTTCAGCATTTGTTCCAATGATAGCATTGCTGGAAACATCAGTGTGCCCTTGTTGTGGTGTCACAGGACCATTTTGTGATTCGCCAAGAGGATCGTTGTCAGCATCTGTGATAGACTGCTGGGGCATGTCGTTACTGGGATCCTCTGGAAGTGGACGATCAGTTACCAGTGCAGAGGAAAAGTCGGTTTCTGTAAAAATGTTTCTATTATATGGGTGAATGCCCGTGTTAATGTACCCAGAAATAACATTCCTTGGAGTGATGCCAACCATGTGGGCTTCCTTTACAAGCTCAGGGATGTCTTAAATGTTGACTGTCTTTCCTGGGTTTGACTGTAACCAGTTATCCATTGCCTGATTATAGGACATTTTGAAAGGACCATATTCTGACCTGTCAAGTGGTTGAAGTCGATGAGAAGTGTGGGGGAGGGATAGTAAGTAAAACAATCCCACAGGAACGAGAAAAGACGATGGCTGGTAAAGAAATGTGGGATTCATGATTGTCCATAATTAGTAGTATCTTGTTCTCCACAGAGCAGCGAGTGTGGTTTGCAATGTGGTGAAGATAATCCAGGAAAACATCTTCGTTTATCCAGCCAGAACGTGTTGCGCGACCTATTTAGCCAGTAGGGGCACCTCTGATGAAGTGGTCACGGTAGTTGACCCTTGGGAAAATGAAGAGTGGTGGGAGGGCATTGCCAGAAGCACTAATTGTGTATACTACAGTTACAAGTGCTCCACGCTCTGCACTTGTTATTGCACCGACTTGCCTTTTACCCCTTTGGGCAACAACATTAGATGGGACCTGGACAGTGGTGCAGCCAACTTTATCAGTATTGAATATGTCTCAAATATTGCCTCAAACTTGTGCCGATCTAACAGTTGTTGCAGATTATCAAAAAACTTTGCAACAACAGGTCTGTTGAAAGCTGTCACCCTTGAAAGAGATGTTGCTTCTGGGGTGAAAATGGATAACTTTTGTCTATCTTAAAAACCCTTCCACCAGTCCTTTCTAGCTTGCCGGCCTGTGGTCCAGTTTTCTGGCATGTTCAACTTGTTCGCTGTTGCAAACTCATATGCAAGCTGACGACATTAATCCAGTGACAGGCCGTGGAACTGGTCTGGAAGGGCTTTAACATGTTCTGCCAGATCATGCTCCATCTGGGGACTGAAGACTGCATGCCTTCGTGAGAAAGCCGAATAGCCAATATACGCTACATTTGCTGCTCGCTTGGCTATGAATCGCTTTAATGTCATTCGATCACAATTAAAATCTTTTGCTGTAGATCGAACACTTGCTCCTGTCTGTACAGCTGCCGCAGCACGCTCCATGACATCGGTCGGGGTTCTTGCCCTGTTGCTCACTCTCTTATATACCCTGGGCATATTACCTATAATCAGACAAACAAGTTGATAAGCTAATTTGGATAATTAGTTTTGAGTACTAATATATTTTCTTATAGGATTGTCGCCGATTCTTTGCAAATACATAAAGATATAAAATATAAAAATAACAAGACTAGACTTTACCTCAGAATTATGCGACAAATTGTGGGTTAGTTGAGCCATGCTCATCTAACCCACATTGACCTGGATCAACTAACCCTATACCTGCCATTGTTTGAATTATTTTAGATGCATATTAAAAGGGGGAGATCAACATACAATGGAACAATATTGTGAAATGTCAGCAATGGTGTTATAATATATTGGCAGGTAAAGAATTTTAATAATCTTAATTGAATAGTAGATATCATAGAACTTGCCTTTATTGTCAAAAATCCACTTTTGGCCGACGAAAATCTATTTTGCATCCAAACACATGCATGTTTGGTTGTAGTAACTGTCTCTATGGAAAAACAGGAAGTGTTGTACCATCTTAACACCAGGTGGCAACACTAACCTGGAATCTACCATCATGTGCTGTAGAAGTGGGGTGGCTCAACTAACCCACTCTTCCCCTATATATTTGTTAATACAGCACAACGTGGATTAAAAGACTTTCCCTACTTTATATGTGTATTCCCTTTTTATAGCTACATATGGCTTTATACCATTCTAACGACACTTGCGTATTGACTTTCATTTGATCATAATTTACTGAGGGAACAATCTACCAATGCCCCTGGACTCGTAGGCCTAGCGCTCTATGTAAATAGTACCAGATACAGCAGTGCTGTGGTCGGACAATCCACATGGCCACGTCAAATAAACACTACAGCCCCTCATTTGCTCTATGAAGAAAAAGATGTATTTGATTACGTGTGGTTTCAACATCTCCAGGCCAAGATAAGGGATGGCTGATTGAGGTCACAAGACTACCAAAACACCACACGTCCGCTCTACCATTGACACATTGACTATTTTTCGTGTTTACATTTAAAACACACATTAAAATACCAGGTTGCGATTTTCCCACAACAAATGCAAAAATAAACAATCAATAAAAATCCAAATAACCTTGAAAAACAGCTAAAAAAAGATCAGAAGTAATTAATGTTAAACAGGTCCCATGGGAGGTAATCTTTTAAAAATATTTAAGTATAAGAGTTTCCAGTTATGCCCCCTGCTATGATGAAAAATTGTAACACTCTACCTGACAAAGAAATGTCGTGTCAAACAACAAACAGGGTCCATAACCCTGAACAACAATTTCCTGTCCTACACAAAATAATCCTCTCTCATGTACAGAGGGTAAACACTGATAAGGCAATAATAGAAATGGCTGGGTATGGATAACCGGAAGGTTCATCAAGAATGCTGTTAGTGTTTACATTGCTATTTTCATCATAGGTTAACCGAGCTGGAGGTCGTCATAGTCTCACTGGTCTTGATGATGCGGGCACGCTGGAGTGGTTCTGATTGAACACTTGACTTCCTGGAACAAACGTTTCGTACCCGTACTGAAGTCCCTCACAAACCAGTCATCCTCACTATTTCTTTAAAGAACTAGAACGCTTCAGTCAGATAATCCATTGCAGAACAGTCCCTTACCAGCCTCAAGGAAATGGCCAGGCTGAAAGGTTTTGCAGGACTCTGCTAGGAATGTTAAAGACCTTGGGTGAGAAAGAAAAGAACAATTGGAAGCTACATTTGAATTAAGTGGTTCATGCATACAATTGCACAAGATCTGAAGTCACAGGATTTGCACCCTTCACTCTTATTTTATAGTTACCCATAGACTTAGCGTTTTCTATGATTGCCCAAATATCCTCTTCTGGGTATATCATTTGTTCAAAGAGTCTACTGGTAAGGGCATTCGTTTTTTAGTAACTGGTTAATTGTTTGCATGTTGTTGTTGTCTGAACATATAAGCATATCTACTTCTAGTAATTGTTCACTCTCTATCTACAGGATTTGTGTATGTTGAGAAGAAAACAAATTCACCAAAGGGATACTTTGATAATATATGCACTGCTTTACTTTGAAGACAGGAAAACAATTTATTTTGGTACATCAGCGGCAAGTGTATTGGTCCTGAAGTATAACCAGCAAATCAATCAGGACATCGTTCTACATGTACAAGTTGTAACCTCATTTAAGTCGCATGTGATTCAACGATCAAGTGATTGTCAATGGCTTATTTCGCTTGTATGTATTCTGTGAAAAGTGTATCAAAATAAATGACTAAACACTACTAAATACCTTGGATCAATCTGTGTTATTTTTTTAAGTGTGAAATCACATCTGTAACTGTTGGCTTATTTTGTATCAAAGTTTTGGGTGAAGTATGAGCTGTTCAGCTGAACTGTCATTCAACTAGTTTATGCAAATCAGAATGAAGGAAGCAACAGTTAAATCACATCATCACTTACATTGACAAATAAAATAATCTTGAGACTCCTAGTAGGCCTACCATACATCAAACAAATTGTCACTGTTTAGTTGATCGGGAGTGACTTCATTCTATGGTGGTAGCCTTCAATAATCATTCCAACATTCAGGCTTTATAAATAATATACAATGAAATATTTTCTAAAATAAGTTTGTTCTTCAGTGCGGTGTGAAATCTCAACCATATTTTAAATGTCAAAATGATGCAAAAAAAAACAAACTGCATAGATAATGGTTTTAACAAACAAAACTGTTTTATTGTTGTTGTCGTAATATTTAAGTAAATTAAAATAAAATAATGGGAGACAAATGAAAGTTTTGCTCGAAATAAAAGTCAAACAGAAAATCACTTATACTATGTTTTTCTCCTAGTTGTTTAGGCACATTGCAAAAATTTATAAGGTAAGACGCAAAACAAAGAAAAATAAGTCAAGAACAGTTATTCTTGTCTCAAAAGGGGGCAAAGAAACACTTCCTGCATATGTAAGCCTATCTAATAGTTGGGCTATCTTCATCGTCAAAATATACATTATATAGTCTCAAAAGGGGGCAATGGGGCCAAAGAAATACTTCCTGTGTAAGTCTCCCTTTCCATGTTTTTTGACTGGCGTTTAGGCGTTTTTCGTCATGGAAATTTTCCCTGATAAAAATCAACTGGTATCAGGATCCAGACTGGCCCTTTTTATATTTACAATTGTACCTGCTGCAGAGAAGATTCTCTCTGACGGAACCGAGGTCCCTGGGTAGCCAGGAAACGCCTAGTTATAATTGTGCCACATTTGGGAATTTACCTGCATACAATCTCCACCATTCGTTAGGTTCTCTTTCTGAATTATATCTTTCCGTCCAGTAACTTTTTAGCTCATCTACTAACGCATCTCGCTTATTTGTTAACTCTTGGTCACTGTCGTTATACATGTCACCCATAAGGAAGTGCATTGTTGTACTTTGACTGTCAGCCTTCTTTCCTTTATACGGAACCGATTCTTGTTCACTGTCAGTTTGGAACCTAGTGTTCGAATCTGCGGCATGGACCGCTATTTTCCCACACTGGCACCTGGATAGGAGGATCCAAAAATTTGAGCATTTATATTGTGGATCCAAAGCGGACACAAAAATGTAGTTCTGTTTGTCAAAATCTTTCATGGGAAAGCGCTTTGTCGAATTATCTCGGACAGTTTTCTTGAAATCTTGAATTAAACCAGAGACAATGGGGTAAATCATACTAAGAGTTGGATATTGCTCCGAACCAACGACACTTGGTGTTATTTCCTCCATCGTACGCCAAACAACATTGCTCAACTCGAGCATCCTAGCATCAGCATTACTGAAAACATTTACGTTGTGAATGACTGCAGATATTGCCAGTCTAAACAGACGACTAAACATAAAGTAAGTGGAATTCCACCGTTTTGACACGTCTTGAAGCAAATTGTGTAGTGGCAAGTTAAGCTGTTTGTAGTTCATTTTCAGCTAGCGTTGACTTTGGAAATGAGTTACAAGTCTCTGTCCGGAGGCAGCCGCCCTTGCAACAAGGCCGGCATTGATAGCTAACTGAAGACCATGCCTGAAACAGCGTATGTGCTGCCACTGTAATATTCGCATGCATGCGACAATATTAGCGCCATTGTCACTCGTTATTCCAGATATTTTTTTTTCTTCAATATTAAAATCTACAAGATGCTGTCTCAGAGTAGCAACGAGATTTTCAGCTGTGTGTCTTTCTGAAATTTCTGACGTACATAGTATGTTATGGCGCAGTTTCATATTTTCGTCCATAAAATGAACGGTGATTGTTATGTAGCCTTCATTGGCACAGCTTGGCCAAGCATCAGTTGTTATAACCACATATGTCTGTTTTTCTAATAAAGCCAACAGCTTTTTCTTCAAGCCTTTGTAGTAGTAATCGGTGTAATTTCTTATGGTAGTGTGGCTTGGTTCTTTGTATGAGGGATTTAGTTTTGCTACCATATTTTGGAAACCTTGTCCATTAATGCTTATTGGACGGAGATCGCCTTCACAAAACTCCACAATAGATTTGGTGACTTCTTACCGTTTTTAACTTTGGCATTGTCTTCTTGTTAAATACAAGCTGAGACTGGGTGGATTTAGCGGCAGAGGATTCGCTAAAAACTGCTGTAGGATGTTTAAATTTGAAGTGAATTTTCATACTCGAAGTTGAGCCGCTATAATTTAAAAAAGTTTGACACAGCTTACATTGTTTTTTATTAATGCTACAGTCATCGACGAGAGAGAAATCCTCCCAAACTTTAGACCGCTGCTTGTCTATGATCGCTGGTGTAGCCGTCTTGCAGACATGTGAGCAAGTAGCCAGTAGTGACCTGATATAGGCATGCAACTGTCGCGCATCCAGCGTGGGAACTAGGTCACACAACTAGTCATTTTGGGTAATCAGTTAGCAAATTTCTAACTGGTTACTCGCAATTTTTTTATTGTTTACGGTTAACCGGATAACTGTTTCAGCACTATCTACCCACATTCTGTATATTGGTACCATCTGAAGCTGTCAGATGAATTCCCTCACCTGTGAATTTGAGAGAGGCCTTTATGTCTTCTGTGATCGCTCAACCCATGACTTAGAAATCAAACAGACTTGTGATCCAGTATCTACCCATAATGCTTCTGTCTTTATTTCATCCAACTCATATGAAACCATACATTTACCACCAATTAACCTGCCATATAATGTTAATCACTGCCACAAAAGAAACAATGTTGGCACTGTTCCGCTTTCGGTGTGTTTCTACAGTTTGGACAAACATATGCACAAGTTTTTGATTAAGAGTTTGGGATTGGGTATTGGTCTACAAGAGTTGTCTTGCAGTTGATTTTCTTTCATCTTTGCTGTAAGATGTGAAATATCTGCTCTCAGAATCTGTACCTCCTTGTGAATGGCATCAATTAGGGTTTTTTTTGGTGGCTTACTTCTTTTGTAATACCACATCTGCTAGATGCTGGCATTGTTTTAGAGGACATTGCACCTGTGTCATATCCATCTTCTCCACCTTGGCTGT
>JAVFBZ010038550.1:0-10738 GCA_032466195.1 Katharina tunicata
GGTAAGTTTCAGACGAACGCTTCCACGATTTTGGGAAACCTATAAATCGGTCGTCCTAAACTGAGTTTGCACGACTATGGCATAACCCCGTTCGGACCGTTGGCCCCAACAGCACACGCTTGAGAGTATACCTATCTTGTGTTAAAGAACAAAGGTGTTTTGTGCCATGTGAGCTTGGTACACTGACTGCTGGCTGTGATTAAACTTTGTTTCAGTTAACCTGAAAATTTTACTATGATTCCCACTGAATAATTTGACATGTAGATTTGTTTGTAAATTTGTTGTTCACATAGTATTTACAGCTGTTATTAATACCATCTGTAAATACTATGTGTAAATAGTTATACTATGCTGGTATAAATACCAGCTGTAAATACTAAGTGAACAACAAATTTGTTTTCATTTTACATGTACTATATATATATAGTTAATAACTGATTGTCTCTTCATTCATGGTGAGGGTTTAATAAACCAAAATATAGAAACTAAACATGCGTTTCTTGTTGTTTCT
Organism: Katharina tunicata; assembly: GCA_032466195.1. Lineage (NCBI taxonomy): Eukaryota > Metazoa > Mollusca > Polyplacophora > Chitonida > Mopaliidae > Katharina > Katharina tunicata. The sequence continues at coordinate 512 of JAVFBZ010038550.1, forward strand.
CGGAGTTGTAACTGAACATTTTAGATGTAACTTTATTTGTTACTCGCTTAAGTTTTATTCTTTACCCTCTGATTATTTATGACCCACAGGTCCAGTTCTAACATAGAACCTATTGTTATCCCGTACCTTAGTCCATTGGTTTTGAGAAAGGAGTTAGAAACAGTATTAGACAGTGAGGGAGATTTATCATTGGCTGATGATAGTTTTGTTGATGATCACCCCATTATCTTCTGGAATCTAGTAAGTTGTTCAATAGGAATCTCTTCAATGAAATTTGTGTGTTTTCAATTCTATTTACCTGTATAATTTTTGTCAAAAATAAAATCCGCTAGGTGCTCAATATATATCCAGGAATCATGGACTGCTTGGGTTCACCTGTTTTAGTTTCGGACTAGCTTCTGTAGCAATATCTAGAAAACAAATCAACTATATATTTATGTTGAAAATATGTACACAAAATTGTTGTTAATTGGGATGATGACTCCCATTTTTGTCTAGTTTGTTGCCAGCGACATTGGTCGTGGTTTTCTTTATGCAAGCTGTCATATGAGTGAATTAACCTTAATAAGTACTGCAATGTAATACCCAAATCAAATAAACAAACGTTTTCTTGAATAGATTCATGTTAAAAACATTAAAAATGAACAAATTTAATTATCATACGTTCTTTGTGTTTTCAGTTGTGGTATTTGCGAAGGATTGAACTGGTCAGTCATTTACCAGGCTATGTTCTTACTGCCAAATCCCTCAACCCAACAGCTGAATGCGAGGAGGGAACCAATAGCCATGTACATGTAAGTGTTTATATTATCTATAAACAAGACAAATACCAATGGGGAGGTTTTTACCTATTAAATGCAGTCTAAGCTAGTAAGTGTCGACTAGACTTTTATTTGAGCAACTGCCTTATGTTTTTAGACTTTTTGTATGGGGATCATTTTAATCTCTTGTTTAGTCTGTCGTGTCAGAATCATGTGAGGGGGGGAAAAAATGATTGCTCCTTTCCTAGTTTAGTTTTTAGTTTAGTTTTTCCGAGTCAAATATTCCTACATTTACTCTAAACCAAATTACATTGTATTATTCTGATTAATGAGTTGGTCTCCTTGTTATCTTTTGTTTGGAAAAAAATGATTGACAATTTGAAGAGAAAGAAACTGAAAGAGAAAGAACTGATCATGTGCTATGTTAAGGTTTCTGCTATGATTTATTGAGATTTCATGTATTTGTTGACAGAAGAAATCAAGCAGTTCGTATGACTACAGGAATGTTCTGGTGCGCCCTGTGTGGGATAATGTGAGGATGAGAGAGGAAGAGTATGGTTCTCCTATGTACATGGACTGGAACTCAGGTAAGCATTCTACATGTATATCGTGCCAGTTGTTCTGCCGTGAGCCTCTGTAGCTCAGTCGGTTTGAGCGCTGGCCCTGCTAGCCAGAGACCTGAGTTCAAATCTCAGTAGATGCAAGCAAATTTTCTTTCTCTACTTTATAAATATATCATATACGAATAGGTTCTCTGAGGAGCTGTGTTATCTTGAGTATTATTTACTACGATTAAGTAGAAAAACATGTGCAGGATTTTCTATAAAAAGTTTATCTCGAAGTCCAAATACAAATAAGTGTTTTAAGATAAATTCTTTAATTGGAAATGAAATTGTCGTTTTTAGCAAATTATTGTCGCCAAAATCATGTTCTCCTCTTACTCCAGTAAAAAGTGTTTGGGTTCACTCTTTCACATGTCTTTTTCCTTGACCAGCTTTTAAATGGAAGCTTCCCTTGCGGCTCTGGAGATCGCTTAACTTCATTTTAACAATTGTTCCTCGTCATATTCACCAAACACCAGAATTTAAGATTGCCGTTAAAGTTTCACATGCTTGAGTAGGACTGTAAGCACCCAACAATTAAATAAACAGTGAATGTTTCTTTTATTTTTAAACATGTTTATTAAATTCGTCTCAGTGGACATGATCAGTTTTTGTACATGTGTTATTCCCTTTTTAGGTCATCAGTCTACTACAGTGAATGCTTTGTTAACTGATGGACGCTCATTCTCAAGACAGTAAGTCTAATTTACACTGGATCATTTTTTGATTAAGTCTGTTATTTAATCTTCATTAAGTTCTATTTCCTTTTAGTATTAGATAATTCAGGACCAGCCGTTTAGGCTGACTTCCCATTCCTTAAGCACATCGATTATGTCATTAATTTTATCTTTAACATACATTACTAAATGTACACTTAACAGTATTTTTGTTTTTTTGGGATAACACTTATTGATACTGAACAGATTCAGAAAACTGTGCAGGCTGATACCCTTGTAAATGCTGGCCACCTAAACATATTTAGGATTCTCACAGTAGACAAAACAGAAAGTGAAACAAACATCATATTGTAAAAATGTCCATCTTCTGATTTCTCTACTTGTAGCGACATGCAGCAGATAGTAACAAGTATACAGTGTTGTGATATCTACACGCCGATGAGAATTGTGATGAATGCGCGGAGAAAGATGAGGCGGCGAGGTGCTCGATTCAGGAGCATGTACAGGGAAATCTTATACCTCTCCTTTGCTGCTTGCGGCAGAGAAAATATTGATCATGGTCAGATATGTTTTTTATTTTTTTTGTTTGCTAAATCATTAAGAGCCTGAAGTATATAAGGGTGGCTGCGGGTTGGGTTTTACTAGGCTTCTTCACGGTTTTCCACCATACACTGGCAACACAAAGTCGTCATATAAGTGAAATACTCTTGAGTAGGACACAAATCAAATAAATTAAAATAAATGTTTAATCATTTCAAGGAGAAGAAATCCTTAAATTTGGTGTTATTGTGTACATTACAAGGAAATGCGAACTCCATTAGACTAATGTTCCCCCCTAAGTAATGTTGTATATCGTCGGCTGACAGTTAGAACTACCTATGTCCCAAACATGACTTTTCAAGAAAATCGCTTTTTAAACTTTGGTTGAATATTAAAAATACTAAATGATGGCTGACAAAATAAGATTTCAACACGGGACACTTAAACCAATTTAAAAGGTGCTACTTAACAAATATTATTAAAATTAGCTGAAATTTTCATGTAATTCTAGATAAACAAAATTATGGTCACAAAAGTTGGACATGGGTACTTCTGGCTGTCAGCCGACTATATGTTCAATCACGATTTTTTAATCTTTATTCTTTGATCTGTTTTCAGATGCCTATGATGCAGAATACAAACTGGCATTTAATAGACTCTCTCCTTCTGAAGTCCGTTTACTGCAGGCTGACGACAAACCAAGGCCAGAGAAGGTTATTCAGTGCAGGAGACGATTTGCCGAATTAGAACTATGAAGGATTTGCGACAAAATAATGGTATTAACGCAGCATCCTGTACATGGACTATTTCTGGGCATTAATACAAAGAAATAAAGAAATAATCTGCGAGATAATTCATTATGTGAATTCTGGTTCATGTATGTACATTGTTCTGAAGACATCTATGTAGATTTCTTTTAAGAGAAATCTCAAAAGAACCAACAGGTTATGAGAACCAGCTTAAGATTGATTTTTATTATTTGCATTTCTCATGGTCAATAAAAACTGCCTTCTTGATCAATGTTTAGTATTACTTTTCTGGCAGATTATAATTTATGTGGATGTAAAATGAGGCATTCCTTGTATACTTGGAGCATAACATATGCTTAGTTTGGCATTTAATTGTGACCTATTTTTTTTTTATTTTGTCTGCTTGAAAGTGTGAATTTATATTTTGTTTTCTGTGGAGGTGGAAAATGTAATGCAATTATCATTATGGCATATTTTTAGTGTGAATAAATGGAATCTTCATATTTGATCATGTAATACCTTATTAAGTAGTAACATTTTCAAACTGTTTATGTGAAGTGAAATGTAGACTAAAAGAACTTTAATACTCAGGGAGCGTGTTTAAAGTTTGTATGGTTGTAATACAGACCTTGTCCTAGATAAGCTATAATATTGCTGGTTAGTAGTTTATAATACAAATGAAATTTAGGTGAACTGTACATAATATATCATCTATAACTTTTTCAACAGCCATTGTTATTGTATATATTTGAAAGTGTAACAGTTATCTGAGGTCACTTGCACAAAAAATTGTTCTAAAAAGTGTCAAATGAAAAGTTAAGCTCTGTTAATCTTGAAATGTCAAGAGTTTGTTCAATTTCCTGTTCCTTTTTGTATCACATTCTTTTAAATTGGACCCATATTCTCCATCACCAGGTGTTAAATCTGTTCAAAAATTGATGAATTTTTTTTAACATCAATTATTTTTTCACTTTTTGTGTATCACTGTGCAAACCATGTTCTCAAGGTAAAACTTTGCTGATTAATTAAAATTGAGGCATGATTTTGTATTTCTCCTTTTGTAAAGTAACTCTTGAAGCTATAGTTAGTCACTGCTTGTACAAATTGCATTAAGTTGAACATGAGATGTGCATATTGATTCCGTTCCTAATATTTGGTGCTGACAATCACAATTAGTTCATTATAAGTATGTATATTTTCAGAACTAGTAATTGTAGTTAGGTAATTAAATTATCACTTATTCTGATGGAAATTTGCAAGAAGTGATATTGACTGATGTGATGTTTGAATTTTTATGGAGCATTTTTTGTATATAAAATTACAGCTTACTTTTATTTCTAGCCTATTTTTGGTGTTTTTTTTTTTTTTAAATTCCTGTTATTCTTAGGCAGGCAGTTTTTTTTATTTTTGTATCTTTGGCCCAGTGGCATTTTTGTTTTGTACATTCATCTCCTATTCATCTTAAGTTTTGCTCAATCGCTGCCTTAGAAACCTGTTATTTTATTTCCTTTGTTGTTAGATTGTTTTTGGATCTTGTAAATCTTTATTTTAAGGTATGAATGAGAGGATGTTTAATGTAGCTGGAAGCTTGTATACCATCTGTTTTTGTCACAGATTAATGATTAAATATGTGTATAAAGTTTGTGTCATGTAGAAGGTTTACGCTTAACAGTATTGTTGTTGTTGTTATCTTGAAATAGCACTCTTATCGTTTAGAATGGGGCCTACAATAATGAACCCATCAATCTTATTGCTCAGAGATGATACATTTAGATCACCAAGATCTATAGAAGGGCTGAACCCACTAGAGGTTGTAAGGCTTGTTTCTCACCTGGTTCAGGTATTCTGCATTCACTACTGATGTATAGGGGCCTGGCTCAGGACATCTATGTAATGTTCATATACCCTAACTCCTCAACTAATTCGACCTAAAGTGTACAACTTTTAAGTGATTTATTAAAGTAATAAGTTAATAACTGTGAATTTGGAACTAAAGCTTACATTTTCAGTAGTTTCAAGTATGAATTTCATAAACGATTGTATTTCTACAGTTCTCAGCCTTTGCAAAACATTTTGTTTGTTTGAGTTGTAAAGGGGTCGGATTTGTTGAGGATTTAGGTTATGTATGCTTCTGCCATAAAGTTCTCTACTATGGTCTGTTCAAACTAAGAGTGCTATGTCTTCATAACAATACCACAATGTGTATATGTTGTGTAGACTCAGTCTGATGTTTTATCCTTTAATATCCAATGCAAACTTAAGTAATATAATAATTATCATTATATTTCAAGCTTTCTGCTAGGTTTCATATTTGAAGCTGTTCATCTAATGTCTGTAATAATTATTTTTGCAAAAGAAAAATACTGAGGCTGCAGTGTGTTTTACATGTTATGATTGTCTGCTACATGGACAAACTTGTTCCTTAGATAGGGTTTACATTTGACACAAGTTGTGTAATTCTGATCACAGAAAATTTCATAGTTGCTTCCTGTTTAGTCGCTTCAATAGGGATGTTATTAAGACGTCTTACTTTAGTATGGGCTTCCTTTTTCAACTAGTTTCTGGGCATATAATAAAAATGAAAATAAACACAGCTGGCCATGGAAAATGTCTTATATAAAATCTAAATTCTAAAATTTTGCTTGAAAGACTTAAATTCGAAAGTAATTGCATCAATTTTTTTTATATTCAAACTTTTATTAGCTTGGCATGTATTACACTACAGGGCTTTTAATGGTTATTTCATTATCATTTAACCCTTGTGCATATTGTTTTTGATACAAAATTACCATGTGTAACGATCATGTTTGTGTGGCAGGGTTTGCTTTTAAAAGATTTAATGGTCTTGTTTGGGTTGAATTTTTTTTGTTATATAGATATAACAGTTTGTACCAACTAGCAGTTCAGTTTCTCTTGTTGCCAAACAGTATTTTTTGCCTGCTTCACCTTTTCAGACGTCAACAATTAAACACTTGACTTTGATTTATTTTAAGCATTTGTAAACAGTTCATTTCATGTTGTCATAACACAAATAGCTCAGTTTTACTAGAGCATATATTATTGTAAAAAGGAAAATATTGTTGATTATCTTGTACAGCTGTTATGCGTCTTCTATAATCACCTAGCCAAACAGAGGTGTAATAAATCAATGCTGATTGACCATGTAACAACTTGTATTCTTCTCTGTTCCTCTAATTAAAAAACGACACCTCCCAAAATCATGCAGGCGGTTGGGTGGGAGCCTCTGGACATTGGTGGTGTCAGAGCTAAGGGATATCAGGAAGCTGATTTGTTGAGTTGTCCTGTTTTCTGTTTTGAATGTCCTTTAGAATCTTGTAATTTGCCAGTATAGCAAAGGGTGGTTTCCTTCACCTATTGGGCTGGCAGGTGGTTTAAAACCCCAATAAATTGTTCATCTTGTAGTTCTAAATTGCATTGTGGCGTCTTCTATGTCGCCAGCATAATTTTTGTGTGTGATTTCCTTCACCGATTGGGCCTGCGTGCCGTCGTATAAAAAGTGAAATAACATTAAGTACGTCGTTAAACCCCAATCAATCAATTAAACCCCAAAATCAGTGCATTTGACTGAATATTAAAAGCGCATTCCACAGACATTTCCGTTGACCAACATCAACACTACTCTCTTCTACTTCCAATGTTAATATAAATTGTTTGCGAGTACCATGTGCTCTTGCCCATTCAAATGATCTTGTTAGGTCTTGAAATGAATCTCTGCATGAAATTGAATGACTTTTGAAATAGAAATGTGAGTTGGCCGTTCTTCCTTAATTTGTTACATATGTTTATACCTTTAAACAACTGTCCGTCGGACTAACGGCAGTATGTTTTGCGCGTCAGTCTTAGCATGGAGCTATAAATAGTCTAGAATAGCTTTATATTCAAAATTTATACTAATGAAGTGAATTTAATACATATTGCAGGGTGGCCGCTGCTTGTTATGGTGGTACATATGAGCCATTTTCCTAACATACTTTATTTGCTAAAAAATTCCAAATATAAGATATGTTGCCCTATGGTGGTACCAGGGCAAGTTTCAGCCGGTCTGTAATAGGTTTATATTTAAAGTTTAATGTACTCTTGTAAATTTAAGAACCACTGCAGGGTGGCCGCTGCTTGTTACGGTGGTCTATATGAGCCGTTTTCCTAACATCTTTCATTAAGCAAATAAAAATAATTTGAGAAATTGTGCCTTTTGAATGTAGGCCTACCGGGGCAAGCAGCAGCCGGTCTAGAATAGCTTTATATTCAAAGTTTATACTACTTTAGTGAATTTAAGACATAATGCAGGGTGGCCGCTGCTTGTTATGGTGGTCTATATGAGCCATTTTCCTAACATACTTAATTTGCTAAAAAAAAATCCGAATATTAGATATGTTGCCCCATGGTGGTACCAGGGCAAGCAGCAGCCGGTCTATAATAGGTTTATATTTTAAGTTTAATGTACTGTTGTAAATTTAAGAACCACCACAGGGTGGCCGCTGCTTGTTACGGTGGTCTATATGAGACATTTTCCTAACATCTTTTATTAAGCAAATAAAAAGGAATTTTACTAATTTTGCCCTCTGAAGGTGCCGGGGCAAGTTGCGGCCGGTCTATAATAGATTTATATTCAAAGTTTAATGTACTTGTGTAAATTTAAGAACCAATGTAGGCTGGCCGCTGCTTGTTATGATGGTCTATATGAACCTTTTTCCTAACATCTTTTATTAAGCAAATAAAAATAAATTTTACTAATTTTGCCCTCTGAAGGTACCGGGGCAAATTGCGGCCGGTCGAGAATTGGTTTATATTCAAAATGTATTATACTTTAGTGAAGTTAAGACCCATTGTAGGGTGGCTGCTGCTTGTTATGTTGGTCTATATGAGTCGTTTTCCTAACATCCTTAATTTAGCACAAAAAAAAATCGAATATTAAATATGTTGCCCTATGGTGATACCGGGACAAGCTACAGCCGGTCTATAATAGTTTTTTCCCCCAAGTTTAATGCACTGTCGTTAATTTAAGACCAACTACAGGGTGGCCGCTACTTGTTACTTTGGTCTAGATGAGCCATTTTCCTAACGTCCTTTATTAAACAAACAATGCCGAATTTTGCCCTATGGAGGTACTAGGGCCGTTGCAGCCGGTCTATAATAGGTTTATTTTGAAAGATTAATTTTGTTACGGTGGTCAATTAAAAAATCCATGCTTTCGGAATGAACTTATTTTATTATCAAGGTGCCATTTTGTAATGTTTTATGTTTTTACTGTCGTGTGTTTTATTATAACAATAGATTTTCGGGAGCATTTTCATGGAACTTTCAAGAAATGATACCATATGTGCAGACTGAGGGTATTGATCAAAACAAAACAAACATTAAAACTTCAGAATATTGTGCCAATAAAATCAAAACACTCAACAAAACAATGTTGTACATTTGACGTTTCTAGGCCTTCCTAAAATTTGTGTATAGCGTAATACGCAACATAGTTTAAAGTTATACATATGTTTAATATGGCCTAAAAAGAGCTGCATCTCCATTCAACTGTGCACGAGTGTCACTTGTAGCCTATATATCATTACAACAATGATGTAACATGGCTTACACATACATGATAATTTATGAGTTTGTTGGCTTAATTGTGGCCTTATACTTCGTTGTGTTATTTAATGTTAAATAACCAGTCGTACATTCAGATATCATGAAATATAACTTAACTGTTCAGAATAATACGACTATGATTATTATTTTCGTTTCCCGTAAACACAAGGACCCACTCAGCGATGACGTCTAACAGTCACAAGAAATAACTCCACAGTTTTACCCATGTTTTACAGCTTGTGTCTTTCTTGTTTGTTCACATTGAGGATGAGGGTGTTTTCTTTGACCTATTTGGCTGGAAAGCTGTCATTTAAGTGAAATAACACACGTAGGGCGTATTACATAACAAGTCAATTAAGCAAATAAATGGAATTTATCAAACTTGTATCGCATGCTAACAATTAGCAAAGATGAATCTACCGGTATCATGTTTGAACGGATTTTGTTAGATTAAGCTTTTGTTAAACTGGGGAAAAAACACACACGCGATCCCCGCTGTTACGGGGAATTTTATACTATATACCGTAGGTTGTCTCAAACCTATTGTGACAACCGAGACATCGTTTTCTGCTGTTTGGTTTCGTTCAAGAGAAAGCCATAGAGTCTTCTTGTCCATACGTTTGACACTGACTCTTTTTATTTTTGAATCTGTGTATGATAGTTGATTGTTTCATGTAGCCTATTACGTCGTTTGACACACAAACTATACTTGAGTCACAAATGATAATACACCAAGCATGATAATGATGTACAAAGATACGTAAAACTAAAATAAACCAAAAATGAAAACAAACAAGAAATTTTTTTTACAAAGTTAGTGGGACAGCTTATTGTACAACGAAAAGTTACGTTGATGAGGTAATTACACGAAATCAAACAAGAAAAGAAAATATGAACAATGAATAGACCACCATGGGTCTTTTCAGTTTCCCAGCTTCCATTAACGGTGGGATGACGTGCAATCGTTCTCTCTATATCAAATCGGCAACTGACTCCTTTACCACTGACCGCGATGGACTAAGGGCAAAGGGTCATGGACTTAAAAAATAGGAGTAGTCTTGATAGGCGTTAGTTGACTTCCCGATGTTACACCTATACCAAGTAAATTTAAAAAAAAAATATTATGATTTTTTTTTTCTTGGTCAAATGTTCTGTTTATATTTCGTGAACAGCTAAATAAAAAGTGAATAATACAATTTTGTATTTGTTTCATTTCCTGGAACAACCAATCGAAAACGATACAAGGTGTCCGAAATATTTTCCTTTCCAAATTGTTCTGTCATGGGAGAATCTG
>JAVFBZ010038561.1:0-10738 GCA_032466195.1 Katharina tunicata
CTCTTACTCATGATGATGTCTAGAAACTTGTTCACATGGTGTGACAAGTATCAGCCTCTGCAGTCAACAGTTGTCTCAGCCAATGTAATTGCTGCAAATAATGGTAATTCTGTTGAAATTGTTTCTGCAAATCTCACCTTGCAACAGGCCACTAAATCAAAAACTGAATGATGGTTACATCAAGAATGTCTAGCAGTCACAATGCTTGTAAATGGAAAATATTATTTTGAGTGATTAAGATGCACCACGAATGCATCAGGGAACTTCCTACCTGTCTTGAGCGAACTTCAATTTCAGATGACCCTTGGGGCATGACAAGTGTTTCAAGGTCAGAGGTCATTCCCTCATAAAGGTCAGCTTGACCTAGACGACGTGCCACACTCTGTAGCACAGGGAATAAAACCTCCACCTTGTAGAATTTGCTAAAGAAAATGAACAAGACAATAAAAATGTAATCTATATATTTGGATAGCAAAGCACATTATAAAATAACGTTTCAACTACAGATGGTACCAGAATCGTCAATCTCTAAGATTTCAGCACATAATATAAAGAGCATATAGCAAGAAAACAAAAATATACTATTTCCTCAGTGTTATTATACTCTGTACATATTATCCTTAGCCAGACAACTAGTAGGTAATCGCCCTGAATCTAGCAAATCATTGATACTTTCCCACAGGATATGCCTAGCACCAGCACATTCCAGATTTGGCCCACAAATACATGTATTAATGTCAAGTCTAAAAATTTAATCTATAACATTTGCCCTCAATAACTCGTTTTAAATAAAATAGCTAACATAAAATCACTATAACCAATAAAAAGCTAGCATTTAACTTCAACTGTTTTGTTGCTGGCCAAGTTTTTAGTTGCTATGAAAAAAATCGACAAACTAAAATCGTATTTCAGGTGGAAGTGTTTGATCTTGTGACAATCTCATCACACTAATACAAAACTTTACAAATGTGGACTTGGTCAGAGCAATGTTGATACAATATTTGTTTTGTCATCAAAGTAAAAATGGAACCTGCCGTTTACTTACAGAAGTGTTGCACACTACAAATATTTTGAATTGGTTTGGTAATACTCACCAAAACTCTCTGTACTGATAAGGGCTTTCGATCCTCTCAACTGAAAGTCTTTTTCTTCCCCAGTCATTTTTTAAAATCTCTAATCTCTTCCAAAGAATCAGAAATTCCTTTAACAGTTTATAGGACTCCATTGGCTCCTTGGTCCTGGATAAACCTGTCTTGGGCTTGGGGACAGCTTTGAATTTAAAAAAAGAAGAAGTTTAAATATGTCAACACAACCAAATTAATAATATTGCCAGTGATATTTTGGGAAGCCATGTCTGTTCATAAATCCCTTTTTACCATCTTTTGAAAAAAAATATATTTAAAAGCTAAATCCATGATCTACATGTAGTGTTCAGAAACTCCCACGTTTGATGAATAACGGTTCACTAAGAAACCTTCACTAATTTTGATTGATGAATAACGGTTCACTAAGAAACCTTCACTAATTTCAATATTGATACAACTGAAGGAGTGTACAAAGACAGTTTATTAAAGCATATTCTTAGCATGCAATTGGAAAAACAAAATTAAAAACCATAAGAATATAACTTTTGGAATAAACAAACGTGAAATTTGTGTGTGGATTATATTTTACCCTCTTGAAATTAAACTTTAAAATCAGACTAAACTAGCTAATAAAGACAGCTTGTCAACAAAAAAAATCAATAAAGCTCAAATTTTTATGGAAGCACTTCTAAATATAAGCATTATTTTTCTACACAACTGTTATTTACTTCTTTAAGAAAGCAAAAAATTATCAAATTACATGCTTAAACATTATAAATCAAGCCTTTAAGTTAAAAAATCTGTTTCATTAAAGATGCTACAAGGCACACTTTTTGTTCTATTAGGAAGCACAATTATGATTCTAATGGAAGCTGATTCTGAACATTACCATAAGTGGAGAAATAATACATAATAAATTATCAAGAATTATCACTGATATAGAACAACACAAAAATACAATTACTACAATCACTATTTATGCAGGAAAGCCTCCATTATAGTTCCTTAAAAAGGTTGAAACAATACAAGACAGAGCAACCCATTTTATTTCTTTATTATTTTGATTGGTGTTTTAACGTCATACTGGAGGGAGAATTTCACTTATATGACAACTTTGCCTTGTCGATGTATGGTGGAAAACGAGAATACACCTCATGTAAACCAACCCACGATCTCTGCAGCCACTGGAAACTGCCCTTATATTCCTAAGACCCACAGAGGAATTCAAACTGACTCCGATTACAGTGAAGGGGACTCCACAGCCCTACTTAGTTTTATTACAGATGATTAAACCTCATCATTTTCTCCAATTTTAAAACAATCACATACTACCTTTTTACACATCCACTTTGACCAGATTACTTATATGGTCTAATTTAAATATAAAAATTCCATTTATTTTTTAGACATGAAAACTAGGTGGAGCTACAGAGAGTGTGAACAACCCAGTATGGCCTAGTTCAGTTTTAAGTCGTGTTGGGGGAATAATGTTCATCGAAGGAAATGTAAAGACAGCATGACATGCACGGCTTGGAACAAACTGCATTTCAGCAGACGGCATGGGTTAAAAAAAGGCAAACTGGGTCATGAGGTAGCTTGCTCTAGTACAACATATCTTTTACCATTTATTAACACATCCAGCATAATAACTGTTACATCCTTTACACCCTACACACATGTCCGTAACTAAACATCTGCGTTATGTTCTAGAAAACCTCGGTATATTTTCAATCAATCTACAACGCATTGTCCTACAAATCTAAAGCTAACTATATATTTCTATAAATAAAGTATGTAAGTACAAAAGAAGATATGATAGGCCTTCCATCTGTTCCTGAGTGATGACCACTGCCCTCCTAGAGACTCGATTTTAGCCTTCAATTTCAACTCCTTGTCCAAGTTCTTCAATAACCCTGGTAAATGTTCAGCAGGAAATTTTGGTTTATTTGTTCTTAATCAGTACTTAATCTTAATTTATTTATTCCATTACTTGATGTTTAATGGCCAATGGCAGAGATGTTTGGCATGGTGCCAGTACCTACTAATACCAAGTACCCACCAACTAGTTTCTTTGTACAAAACAATGCACTCAGGATTATTTTACTCATACAATAAAATTGATAAATTTACAATTACTGGTAATTTGTATATTTTTAAACTTAAATGTATCTAAAACTAACTAGCACACTAACTTAATTGATATTGTCATCTATGAAGATGAGCCAGGAGGCTAAACCTGCATATAAGACAATCATCAAATTTTTGATGTTGTCTCCAGCAGAGTGGCAAGAGAGACTGAAGACAGTGAAGACATTGTTGCAAACAAACCCAGTACTTGAGTGTCCAAAATCTTTGATATGCAAAGAAACCCATCAGGTCGCAACTTCGTCAGAAGAAGCTGATTCTGTCTGGAAAGATACTCCACTAGTACACTGAGACGTCTCAGAAAATGACAGACTCGACACAGTATGTTAAAAGGTTGAAAACAAAAATCTACATAAGCTGCAGAAGTTTTGGAGATCTTGCCCAAAACGCTGTCCGGATGGAGCCACCAACGTAGTAGTTTGAGATTTTATGTCAAGGGAACATGGGGGTATTGACCCCCAAAATACTCAAACCTGCGCAGGGATCCTGTCGGATATGGTAAGTAGCCTAAACTTGCATGAACTTTATTATTTGGTGGTTATTATCATTACATCAACAAGGAATGGTCAAGATAAAAATGGTAACAAATATCCCTGCTGTGAAAGAATGCACCCACTGGAGTGAATACCCTGGCAAACACCCATATGGTCAGGTTAATTTATAAAACAAGACTGAATGGATTCCAGTTTCTTCATTTATTGGAACAACATTTCAATGCATATTCTGATGTGTATTCTCAAGCATACTAATATGCATCGTTCTAAAAAAAATATGCTTAAGAACGATGTCAGAATAGACACAGAAACATTGCACCAATAAAGGAAGAATTTGGAATCCATAAATTTTTGTTTTATTATTCATCAGTACATGAACTTCTAAATGTCTGCAAAGCAAGTCATAGTCAGGTTGACATGCCAAATGAACCTCAAACCCTGCCTGCCTGCCAGGTAGCATCTCACAGATCTTGAGGTGTCATCCACTTCACCTGAAACCCTGCCTGCCTACCAAGTAGCATCTCGCAGATCTTGAGATGTCATCAACTTCCCTGTATCGCAGCCAAACGAGTGGAGCTGAAAGTTTCCATCCAGGAGTGAGAAGGCTTACTAGAATCTTCTCATTAAGCCTACACCAATCATGTGCATCTTCAGAGAGTACTTCTCAGGAAGCAAATAATTTGCTTGAGAACGTTTCTGAGGTGGTTCCCTGAGGCTCATAGGCTATACCAGATTGTTAAGGGGGAATCCGCTGTTGTAGAAAAGGACTTTCTTTTACTCGATGGATCTGAAGGTCTACTAAGAGGGTTATTCTGAACCACACTGGAAATCTGATCAGCTAAGGAAGGAATTACTTCGTTGAACAAATCACCTGATGAAGGAGCCTGTTGTCCAAACATAGGTTTAATACAATTAGGGCTGTAAGGAGGCATATTATAGATACTAAGTATGAAATAAAATCCCAGAATGTACAATTATTTCAGTTTTTTTAGTAGAATATCAGGTTCTACCCAATTTGAAATAAAAGTGTGATTGGCTAGGTGACGATGTGTTATTGGATTTGACAAATCCAAATCGGATCACCCACCTGAAATATACCAGAAGTTGTCATAAATAATTTTGAGTTAAGTATACTACTAAATTTTATTTTGTAAAACAGTTCACACTGGAGGCAACTGTTCTGCGACATATTGTGACGTATTGTCTCATCGTGTGGAACATGCTGAAAGTATATTATAGAAATGAGTCACGTCAGGAATACATTGGATCAAACGACGCTGCATTCGCGTCGCGTCCTGTGTGAAATGGCCTTTAAACGTCATCTGTTTGTGTCATTATGAAGTTCGTCACTAGAAAGATATAACTTATGACACTTAAATTGTTTTATTATTTCATATTTAATTCATTTAACATTATTTATATTGATTTATAAAAAGTATTTCATATTGGGCTGAAATTGAAACATTGCTACCAGGAATGAAATGAAAACAAAACGTTCATTACAATCTAGGTAGGCCAACATATCAGGCATCAAGTAATTGTTTCATTCTGGGTAGACTGCCTACCGGGAGCAAAATAATTATTTCATTCTAAGATTTTATTTCATTCTGTGTATCTGCAGGCATAGCAGACAACAAATCAATCCTAAGCTGAATAAACAGAGACCTGTTGCAATCAACAAATCAGAAATAAGAGATAAAACAACTAATTTTCAACATCCTGGTCAACCATACTTCTCAGTAAATTCTTAGTGAGAAAAAGAATCCAGTCCATATGTGACAAAATCACAAATGACTGTTTGGAAACATCTTCTAGAATAAGCTCTTGGCACAAAGAGTATAAATGGATTGGTGTTTAACACCGTGCTCAAGGATACTTCACTTACATGTATAGGACGGCACTGTATTCCAATTGTAGACAGCAACTCTAACACAGCCATAAGATGTGTAGTCACTTTAGTGTTATCACCGTTGGAAAGATAATGTTCCCCCAGTGCTAAGGCAGCATGCAATGATGCATATAATCTGGAAACATACTGCTCTTAGCCAGAGGGCCAACAACTAGTTTGCTTGCCTTCTGGTAACAAATCTAAACAAATTACAGTCAATCACAGCTTTAATAGACCAAGAAGAGACATAAATTCAACAAGATCTGAACTTGGGTTTCTCCAATTGAAAAGAATGCCTAGTCATGAAACACAAAGCAAGACCAGAGTGGTGACTGAGTGTCTGAATTTGGACTTGTGCCTGTTAGCGCAGGTCTGTAGTGATGTGTCAATGGTGAGGGTCCACAGGGTGTTTTTTTCGGTTTACATTCTTCAAGGGAAGCAATATCAATTGCTTAAGTGGATTAGCTAATGGAAGTAGCTTTTTACTTTCTAGTGGCCATGAGGAGTACATATCTGGAATGTGCTGCATCACAGGAATGAAAATACCAACATAGTACTAAATCCAGTCAGTGTCCTGAATTCAGTTCAAGCAGAAGCTAGCTTTATGACATAAGTGACTCTCAATACATAATCCCCATCCATGACTGAGCAATAACTTTGATTTTGTTTCTATTCTTGGTATTAAACAAAATAGTTTAACAAGTGCCTTGATAGAGATAGTTGATGATTGACTTATTCCAAATACATGTAGACCCATATTTTGGTCTGATCAAGAAGTTGAGATTGTTCATTACTTAATATCTAACAGCATACTTATGAACTTTTATTAAAGTATTTTAAAACTTTAGCTAAATACAAATCTCACCCATGTTTTTGGTCTGATCATCGGAAAGGGTTAGGACAGGAGCAGCTGTAGGGGTGGACTCTTTAACTTTCCCGCTAAGAGGTTGTGAGGGGTCAGGTGTGGGTCGTGAACTAGCCTGACTTCTCTCTTCACTATCCACGTCCCCACTCAGAGATGCAGCGTCTGGTACGCCAGCCAGTAAGACATCCTCCATTAACAAAACCACACCCAGCAGTTCACCATTAGCTACATGTCTGTAAAAGTCAATTAGTTCAAAGGTAATAATTAGCAGTTTACCTTTGTCTACAGGTCAACATATATGGGGGCTGAAGTCTGTCTTCTGACCAATAGATTAAAATCAATAAATCTGTTAACTGGTTCACATGAAAGTGACCCACCATGTGCTTGATTCTGTTTGCTGGAAGACATTTGCTCCTGTATACTTTATTCCTATTTTATTTTTGTCATTCTCATCTTACAGAAATCTCACTGAAGTTTAAGGCAAGGCAAATGCCCAAGCTATACCATAACCTTTTTTGAGAAAAATTAGTACATTACTTGGCAATGCATTTTGTAAACTAAATTCAATAGGAAGCCAGATGTGTTCTGGTGTTCTGGTTTGAATTTGTTTGATTTATTGAGAGAAGGATTGTCAGAAATCAAAACTTACTAATGAGAAATGCGCTGTGCTTATTGGTAACATACCTGTCCACATCCTTGAGACCAGCCATTGCCAGCTGTATGTTGTACTCGATTTGGTAAAAGGACCAGAACATCGTTGGGAAGGGACCATTCCTGTTAAAACACAAAAAACAATTTAATTGTTTGTTCTTTCTATCCTAGACAAATTTAACAACACTCACGACTATAAAAAGAAGGATGGCAGAGTGGTTACAGTCATAGTTATACTTCACTGAAACATGGAAAGAAGAAACTCTTATTTAAAAATAAATTCTAAATGCCATGGAGATTTTGGCTGAAACATCTTTAGAAATTATAATAAAAAGGAAGTCACGATCTAATATAATTTTGAACAATTTTAGAATAACAGAAAATGTGTGCAGCCTGGAAGAGAAAACAATAAATCAAATAACTATGAAGATATAAATACCTCTTTTTGATAACTTTTTTTCCTTCAGGATATAATTTACTGCATTAAAGACATTCTATTTTAAATTGTATCTAAGTTTAAAAGATTCAGACCTGCCGTAGAATGATCTCCATGGTAACAGTTTTGATGATTTATCATCCTGAGCCTCTAATGGTTCTGGTACATTCAGGTAGGTACTAAACACACTGGATCTCTGTACATTACTCAAGGCAGGTAGGGCAGAGTAAATGTTTGCTGTAATAGCCTGTAGGGTAGGAAACAGATTTGTCAGGATTTCAGCAGTTGTTTCATCTGATATTCAATGTTGGCCTGTCTTGACAAACAGTGAAGGACACTACTCCTTTGCAAAACAGGTCAAAAGAATAACCAATGCATAGTATTGTGCAAAAAAAACATTTGGTGGAATTAACAGAGTGAAAAACAACAAACAGATAAGAGTCCTGTTTCCCCTTAGAACTAGGACTAAAACAGCACTGGAGAAAAAAACTCAACCTGTTTGCAGAAAAATATGATACAATAAAGTACATACATAGCTACACATTAATGACCAGTCTACCAGCTGTGTTATGTTATTCAGGTAGACAATCAAATGACTGACTTTCTATAGTGGTGAAAAGATCTAGTGGAATTACAGTATTTAAACAAACCAATGAGTTTCTAAAGATGATTCACTTAACTAAATTAATACAAACAACTTTAATTTATATTGTTCATAAATCCTAGCTAACTACATGTATAAACTTTACTTTATGCATCTAACACTACTAAATTTCCCTGTTTAAAAAGATATCTAAGACTTTGTAAAATTTGTCTATTTTAGAAACGACCTTGAATATGAAGATGAAATCTAGTTGAGGCAAATCAATTGGTTGACGAGTTTCTAGATATGAAGAATGAAAGAGAGCAGAGTATGGCTTTATGAAAAGAGAAAAAGTTTATGTCCTTTTCAGAATTTGAACAGCCTCTGTTATATCCAAACCTGAAATGCCCCGACGTTGCCTGTAGACAAGAAGGTGTCGGTCATTGAGTGTCGAACAGCCACGTCTATCTCCAGAAACATCACGTCTCTCCGCAGAGACAGGAAATCCCCCACAGCTTTAACATTTGTCGGTTCGGGAAGACTGTTGATCTGTTTCTGTATGTTACGTAACTCAGCACCTACAACAGAAAAAAAAAGTCAAAGCTATTTGTTTGTTCAATTTAGCAAATAAAGTGTGCTTTGGCAAGAGAAAACATTCCAGTTCTATTCGATTGTTTACTTTATGTTTAACTCCATGTATAAGGTTGTTTCTATTTTCATGAGGATAGTCTGACTCACAATAGTTTAAATGATGAAGTTATAAATCTAAACAATTCTTGAATATGTATTGTGATCATTTAATTTTGCATCAGTTGTTTAATTACGGGTTTGCTAAGGTTAAGGTTAGCCCACAATGAATCCAATACATGACACCATACAGATCGACATCCTGATGCCCCATATCTCAGAGAGTATCTCGGAAGTTCAAACCAACATCCAAAATTGATCTGTTATTGGACATCCACAAGGATGCTTAATAGTTTTTAGAAACACAAGGCTAAAAGACCTGTGATGATAATATGATGAACAAATCAAATGTTTTTTTACTGAAAGAATGCAATTAAAACTAACACAATTGCAGGACCTACCTATGCCTTCATTTCCACCCCAGTCGGCTGAGACAAACTCCATTTTCTGTGAGCCCAATCTAGCGTGAGAGCTTCCAAGACGAGAATGAGCGCAGAGGTATTGCACAATGTCGTGAAGGGAGGACACAATTCGCAGGGTATCACTCAACGCTCTTACACAAGTCGTGTCATCCAATGTTTTGAATACGGTGAGGATTTCCGTATGGTGAGGTAGAAACCACAAATTAAGCATATGATCGCCATCAGCTGACAGCAATCGTCTCGGCCGTCTCCTAAGCTCACTATATACAGAAGACATCAGAAAATCAGAAAGTGAATATTCTTTGTTTGGTTTAATTGCTTGTTGCTTCCTTGCAACCAAAATAAAATATTCTGTAGTTCATGTTTACTATCATGTTTACAAAATTCTTCAGTTATTACAACATTGATGTTTAAGAATTCTGTAGTTATCACAGCATTTATGTTTATAGAATTCTGTAGTCATCACAATATTCAGTGGTAAGTATAACAGCATGAATATAATCTGGAAACATACTGCCCTTAGCCAGAGGACTGTTGGACATATAATGTTCATCCAATGTAAACTTCAAACATATAGCCCTAAGCTAAAGGGCAGAAACAGTTGGAACATACCCAGGTTCTGTCGTCAATCCCTCCAGGCTATCATCAGGCCCTTTCTTTTCATTCACTTCACCCAACATGAAATATGTATCTCTACAACAAACAAACAAATTCATTTAAGAAAAAATATTTCTGTGCAAACACATGGCTAAACTGAGAAACCTTGACGAGTATCTTTATGACATGTATAATAACCAGACAGCCAGTAGACTGAGAGTGCCTTGAAAATACAAAATAATATGCATAATTACTTCCGGAACTGACACTTCTAAATGCCACTCAAACAACATTATTATTACAGATATGTGTGTTAAGTTTGACAAAAATCCAGCCGGGGATTTAAGCCGTCAGTGATGACAAGGGAACAAAAAATGATAACAAAATATATTTTATAGTTACAGCAGCCTTGACCATTGACCTAGACGACTGACACTTTAAATATTTAGTGATTTAATGCTTTATCGTTGTTTGAAGCCTTGTCAAAATTGGTCCAAAAATGAAGGCCCACAGTGATGACAAGAAAATGTTAACAAAACATTATTTTTAATAATTGACCTTGACCTTTGGCCTAGGGGACTGAACTTAACCCTGTTCTTGTATTCATGCTTTATCATTGTATCAAGTTGATTCCAAAGTGGTTCAAAAGTGACACACAGTGATGACAAGAAAAGCTAACGGTCAGACTGACATAGGCCATACCATAACACGTAGTGTCCCGGAAGTATAACAAGTGACCCAATACTTGGGAACTGGTGAAGGGTTGAGGAAGCCATAATAATACATGATAATCTGAGAGCAAAGTTACTACTGAATGACTTCACAAAGCGACTCACCTAATACTTGGGAACTGGTGAAGGAGACTGAGAATGCCATGATAGTACA
>JAVFBZ010038572.1:0-10738 GCA_032466195.1 Katharina tunicata
TTAACACCAATCAACCAATCTCTGTTATAATGTAAGGATTGATTCTATAGACTTGTTTCTGTCATGTTGTATTGATGATCTAGGTGTTCTCGAAGCATGTGTAGTTCTTAGCTCGGTAACCAAATACCATGGTTATTTTAATTCAAATTATATTTATTTAAATTTATTTTAAAATTATTGTAAAAAAACTGTTGTATAGCTCTTATCTCGGTAACCAAATACCATGGTTATTTAATTCAGATTATATTTATTTAAATTTATTTAAAAAATATTTATAATAAAACAACTGCACTTTTTCCGTAAAGATTACATACAGCTGTATCTGATGATTAATTACTTGCACGATGAAAGCAGTCTGAACATAAAACGTTTCAT
The DNA here is from genome assembly GCA_032466195.1 of Katharina tunicata. Taxonomy (NCBI): domain Eukaryota; kingdom Metazoa; phylum Mollusca; class Polyplacophora; order Chitonida; family Mopaliidae; genus Katharina; species Katharina tunicata. The sequence goes on from JAVFBZ010038572.1 coordinate 376, forward strand.
TTAAAAGAAAAAGCTGATTTCGGATCTTTCGATAGCTGTTCAGATGTGTGATTCCGAGATTGAATGAAACCATAATCTGTAAATTACAATTTGGTTTTATGTTTATTCTTTGGTGTATTGTTTTCACCATTTTTGGTTATATTTCTGTTTTAATAGATGCCGGCTACAAATTAACATTTTTCCAATTCTGTTTCTTCTCTGCAGCTGGTCAAGGCTTAACGGCGGATAACGTCATGGTGATTAAAGAAGATTTTGATAAAGTGCTGTTAAGATGCGGGGCAATAACTAATGATACTGGACCAGCCTTTGTCCAATGGGAATACACTACGGACAATACACGCATAATTACTCGAGACAGTGATAATAAAATTAACCCGGGTAGTAACTTTACAGGAACAGTAGCTCTTCAAGAAAATGGAGATTTGTTGTTGTATTCACCGCGCAGGCGCAACTCCGGAATATACTCTTGTCAAAGACATTCAACAGAAGGCAATCATACATTGGCTACTTACGTTTATCTCATGGTTAATAAAGCCGGTAAGTAACGGGGCTTTGAGTTGATATTACTACGAGTAAAGATTTGTTAAAACCCGCCCTGAAGGCAATTTCACGTCTTACAGTGTTATTATAAATTTGAACGTCAAAGAAAATCGTTTATTACACAGCATAACTCACCACCAATCAAATCGCGTTCTTAATTACCCCTTAGGTAGAGGGACCCCAGGGCAACAGGTCTATTAGAGGAACTCCACCAACCACCTGGATGGAGTCGTCATTTGCCTATTTTAGTCATCATTTTCAAATTTCAACTCCCATCAATCCGAATAAATAAATTAATAGGAGAAGAATACTTAAAATAAGAAGCAGTAGAAATATAGTTCTGTGTGACTTCAGTGAACATGAACAAGATGACACATAGAATTAGAGAAGCTCCCAAGGAAGTCATGTTGGTGTGGATAACATAACATATTTGGGCCTCATCTCTTTTTGGTTCTTACGTTTCTAGTTTCCGAAGCTATGGAGACAAGGTCTACAATAATTGTGATATTGATGGCCATTGATATAGTTCTGCTTGATATTAACATCTTCCTCTTACTGACTCATTGTGAAGTGTACAGAAAACATAAAGGTAAGTCATGGATAATGGTACTGAGTGAAATATACTGACCAAACCTTGTAGGGGTTTACAATGATATTGGTTAGCTTATCAGCCAATCACAGCGCAATATTCGGGGGATCACATCAGTTATTGGTTTAAAATATAGACAGGCTATCCTGCTTGTGTGTGTAAATATACATCTTTGCTAATTATAACTTATATTGGTATCTTGTCAAATAAAGATTTGAAAACAAGTCTTAACTCGTAAATTGCTCATTTAATGTGTCTTGACGTTTGAGGATGTTTGTCATAAGAATTAAAATCTCAATTCAATGAATTACTCCTTTAATGTGAATCTTTGATCAGCTTATTTCACGGAAACATCCACTTTATTTATGTGATACGAAAACCATTCCTTGGAATAAAATTGTACGTATTTTTATATCATGATTAGTCCATGCTTTTCGAAACCTTGTCTAGGGTACAAAGAAAGCGAATGTGGTTGATCTGCTTCGAAATGTATTTTTTTAAGTCTGTCTTTTTTTCTGTGCTTTTCTGTTATTGAAATTTAATGTTTCTATTGAACATATTCTGATTATGTGTAATATAAGAATTGCTTTTGCTGCTGTTTGTGTTATATTATTTTTATCATTATTTCAGATATCTGGTCACTGCGCCTATTTTTCCTCGCCTATTATATAATATATGGTGCTACAGGACTGGTTTTACTAATGTTATATGTAATGGGTCGAAAGTCAGGTAAGTCAAAGATACCCCTACGAATGTACAGTCCGTGTAAACATTTTGTCTAGATCGGTTCAAATTATTACTCGGTTCTAGAAATATTAGAAATGTTAAACTGTAAGCTTTCTTGTTTGTACTCCATGCATTTAACAAATTAATGACAGCGAATTAATAATGTCACAAATAGAGAAAAAGATAAACTCGAAAAAGGAAGTCATGTTGGTATAGATAATATACTTCTTGTCTGTCTTTTGTTTTTACGTATACATGTGTGTAACTGCATGGCAGCATAACAGAGCCTTGTTATATCATCTATACAAATATATCCTTCTTTGTATTTGCTCCGAGTTTCTGTTATTCTATATTATTCAAAACTGATATGTGGAAGTAAATGATGTTACCAGCATCAGTAAAAAAAGTAGTCCCTGATTTGTGTCAGTCTCCATGCTTTGTTCATAGTCTTTGTTGTGAAAATGTCACTGTTATGCATCACGACCATGATATATAATTATAATGATGGTGGTCGCTATATATTTCAGACTTCCTGTTCAACGTCGGGTCAACCTGCAGTGCCACAAGCGTCCCTCCAATATGTATACTCTGGATTGATTTCGTCATTATAGTCCATAGAGCGAATAGTAAGACATTTTCTTTGTAAATTTCCTGTTCATTTATATTATACATTTTAATTTCGCCTTATTATGTAAAGCACGTCCCATTCCAACAGTACAAGAAAAGCAAGGTGAACTCCGAGCAATATAATCCTCATGGTAATGTTCATATTTTGGCTTTATTTCAGATTAAATAAGTAAAATAATTATATCACTTTTTATATAATATTTTCGGATCATCAATTGGCTGAAATGTATCACGTGGCCAATGTGTAACTCGTAGTATAGACTCGAGGTGTATAAATCTAGCTGTAAACCATTTGGCCAAATTTAAGCCAATCACCGACGGCTATTCAGTTGGCTCTTTAATTTGAGCAGTGTCTGTGGTCTCAGACATCAGCTGATAATGTATGTTTATTTAATGATTGTTATAGTAGAAGACATTCGAGTCCTTTTAATTTGGTCAAAACAGAGTTATGGAGACCCATAACTCTGGCCTCGGTCAATATCAACTTCTGTGCATGGGTCTGTATAAAACTCTGTATGAACTCATCAAAAGTCCATAACTGTCTATTATACCATATATTGACCATTGCTTTCTTCACTGCTAATTCCTCTCGCAGAAAGACGATCTGGTCGGAGTGGAGACAATGTGTTAGAGGATATGAGGCCCGTGATCAGAGCCCCGGGTCATCTCTCTAACCGTGAGAACGGCGGGAGGGACAGCGACGAGACGAGGCTCAGAAAGAGGTTCCATATACAAGATAGACCTGCCCGGAAATCAACCTGCTGTGAGTTGAACTGTCTCATGTCATAGACACCATGTACTGATTGATCATCAGTAAGCCGATTTGTTGAGATGTCCTGCTTTTCGTCCTGTAAATGGAGAGTGGCGTCTTCATGATCTATAGCCGCGGTTACATGGCCACAAATTGGTGGGTCTGAGCCGGCTCTGATCCGGATCAGATTTAGGTTTGCGTTTACACGGGCAGAAAAAGGTGGACTAAATCTGATCCGGATCAGAATAGTCCGTCTTTTTTGACCCACCAAATTTGATGGGTAGTCCACCTATAGGTGGTGTTCTTGGAATGCCGTGACGTTTTCTTCGAATGCCGTGACGTTTTTCCATTGTGTCGCCGTTCGCTCAAGCTAGCTGACAGTGTGCCAAGGTTTCCTCGACGCTTGCTGGCAGGGCTATCAAAAGTGCCGTGTAACCGCAAACCGTCATTAATTGGCGAAATAAAAAAAGCCAGCTCTGGTGCGGATCAGAGCCGGCTCAGTTTAGTTCACCTTTTCGATGCCCGTGTAACCGCGGCTTATGTTACCGACGTCATTTCAGTTAGTTACCTTCGTCGTTTGGGCTTGCACGCCGTCATATGAGTGAAATAAACTTTAGGCGCAAAACCCCTATCAAACAAACAGCATTGATCGACAGTGGCTTCAGGGAAAGTCGGGTGAATTTCCCGATTGAAGGGTGCATGTTTCGTTGATGCTCTCAAGGGTATTTCACTTTAAGAAGACTAAGCATCCCAACAGTAAATGAACAATCTTTCACATCTCAAAAATACGAATAATTAAGCTCAGTTAAAAATAAAATATCCCTCTGGTGTTCAATACCAACAGCTTAAGTTTACGACCGAAACACTGTTCTTATCTAGGTTTCAGTGATGTTTTATCTCTTTTTTTCTCGAAAAAAAAGAAAAGAAAAATAGTCTAATAATTAAAATAACTTGATTAATTGGTTTATTATAGTCACAAAATAAACAAACAAACAGCTCGTAAAATAATGAGAAACTCAGATACTTTATGCCAAGCAATACAATTACGAAATGGGGATACTTACAAATTCATGTTACTTAAACGTTGTTTATAAACCGTAGGGTACTTCACTTATATGATGACATACGTTCCCAGCAGGTGTGGAAGAAACATATAGTATAAACCATCCGGCAATACGATCATTTAACCTCTATGCTTAAGGCCGACAAGGGAATGATTCTCTGGAAGCCTTCGTTCTACGAAAAAATAAAAATGCTTAAATGAATTCAATCTTAATTTCAGTTTCCTTCTTTCTAGTAAATAGTCAGATAGAAACTTTGCTGGATATGATTTCTATATAATATGTAAATCATATCCAGCAAAGTTTCTATTATATTGGGAAGCTTTCTTTGGGTTTTTGTTTGATTTGACTTTGTATACGTATATTAGAAGACAATACTAAATTTAATCTCTAGTGATTTTTTTAAAGGTTCGTTTTGTTGCTAGATGTCTGTAAAATCCCTGTTAAAGCCTTCGTAAAAAACAATCAAATACATTCGAGTGCAATCATTTCCAGGTTCCTGGCAGACGGATGATGGCGACGGTACGGAGTCTGTGGAGTTAACAGGACACGTAGTATCACACACCACGTGACGAGGAGTGGATGACCCGAGATTCTAGTCGACTAATCAGTGACCGTCTTTATAAAATGAAAGAGACTAAAGTTGGACAAATATGCTGTAGTCGTGTATTCTAGCGAAGGATTGACAGGGGATGGCCTTTAGTTCTCAAATGTAGACAACCAGTGTTGGTAAGCTTGGGTTTAGAGCATCAGACTCGTCAACATCTTCTGTCTCATCCAAGTGGTTTGGGCTGTTTGAGAAAGACTGGAGAACGAAATTGTCTTCCATGAAAGGATTCAACCGGCGTGTCGCAAACGGCCTTATTCGTCAAAACGTTCAGATGTCGGGGAATTCGCTGGTGTAAAAAGTCTGTTTCGACCTTAAAGACGTTGAACTTCAAAGGTCAGGGCTTTCTAGTTAAAATTGCCATACAATTTGCTTATGATATCTATAGGCCTATGTTCAGCTGATTTTTTCTATACAAAACAAGTTTGGGTTCGTTAGAGAAATTAGAACAACAAATTAGTGTATCGTATGGCTCGGTTGTATAGTTATCTACATGTGAATGTTAATAAGAAATATTTGGTACGAAGTTTCATTCAAACACCATTGGATGCCATGTTTTATAAACCCAAACACTTTTGAGTGCGACATTAAATGTAAAAAAAATACATAACTAAACATTCGTGGTAACATTACGAGTAGAAGTCTTTGTGTATGTTTTATATAACCTCCTGTTAGTGTTCATGAAATTGTAGTTTTTTTTAAATCCCCTTGAATGTGGCCGTGTTGTGGCTAAGTTTGTGGAACGTTGGACTACTGAATTTTCTTCAATGTTACACAAAACTCACATAAATAAATTCATTAAAATCCTCCATGAGATTCAAGGAAGCAGTTTTGATTTGCTCAGACTGGACTTCAGGATAAACTGGTGAGATAAGTTTAGTGCACTATTGTTTTGTCGTTTGATATGTGCATGACGGAAGTTTTGCTACATTTTAAAATATAATATGAATAGCTACATATCTTCAATTTTTTTGTTTGCTTTCTTGTCTCTCTTGTTTACCGGCAGCGACCACACAAATGGCATAATTGAAATCTGTTTAAGTTAAATCTATGTAAATACGCATTCAGTAATGTTTTTTTTCTTCTACTGACAAGAATAAAGACCCAAAAATCGGCTTTTTTATACAGTTTTTGTGTCTTTTTTTTACAAGATGTTCATGAAAGTTAATTTTGGGGATACCACTCCACTTAAGGTAGAAAGAACCATTTGGTGGCTGACTGTCTGAGACGGTGAATATTAATTTGTACTGACAAAGCATTGGTTGCCTGGCTTTCTACAAGGTCGTGGCTGCGATTCCCGTATTAGATTTAGTCTATAAGTATTCCGATCTGCTCTGTGTGCATGTGGCATGACTGATTTCTGAGACAAAGTAACATGTTTACCTTTGTCCCTGTTTTGCGCGGCTTTTATAAAAATAGAAAACTCTAAAGGATTAGCAGAACGTGCATATAGCATGTAGGACAGTTTAGCTTGCAACGAGTAGCAGACTCAAAAGTTTTATACAACACCGTGATTAAAAATCTTGAAACACAAGTTTTGGTAAGATCAAGAAAACAGATACAACAATTCAGTTGAAAAATATATTTTTGAGGCTTTGGGGATTTGAGGAAGGGGTATAGTGTGAGGAAGGGGTAGTGTGAAGATAATAGAGAGCGCCCCTCTGATCGAAAGCACAGGATGACGAGAGTCATCTCCCTTGATTGCGGTGGTTTTAAAGAATAGATCATATAGTATGTAGTTGTTTAACAATACTGATTAAAAACAAAACAACAAATAACACTTTGTAAATTTTATAAATATATATATACTGAGCTATCGGAGGTAGACTTGTGAAGGGAACAGTTCGCAATGCCCCATGTATATGAAGCTTGTAATGTGAGCTAACTGTGCATTTGCCATTCTGACGATACAGAAGACCTACTAAAGTTAAGCCAAGTCCGAGTGATCAGACCTTCGTTTTTTTCTGCAATTTTGATAATGCCAGACGACGAATACTCAAAAACTATCGTCTGAGCTCCATGGACTAAATTAAGTCTACCTCTAAAAGCTAAATATGCATTTTCAAAATGTACAAAATGTTTTTTGTCATTCTGAGTTTAACAAGTTTAATTTTTGATTTTGTGTTTTTATACATGTATCTACAAGTGAGCTTTAACATCCTTTTATTACTTGTATACTGCATAAAGTACCCCACCTCATTGTAATTAGGGTAATTTCACTCGCATGACGGAGTGCCAGCCAAATGCATGGGTGAAGGAAACCCGGCGGCTATCCGCCAGATCAATGGCAATAAACAGTCAATACAGGACAATCGCAGGGACGCCAACGGAAATCGGTTAATATGGATGTGCCCCTTAGGCCTTAGCCCAGATAGCACCAGGGCACAGAAAGTTTCATCCAACCATCCGCTCTTTTAACTGTGAAGCGGCTCGTTTACTTATATTTTTAGGCCTGTATTTACACTGCAAATGAGTTGTAAATGAAGTAACTCATGCTGCCAGTTTAGCTGATGTGCCAAAAACAGAAGTAAAACTATATTTTAAAAAATGTAAGTTTACTGCTTTTTATATGGTGCTGCTTTACGACTTCGTCTATTTTTTTTTCTGTCGCCTTATACAGACTTTAAATTGTATCGGCCCTGGGACAACTTTTTTTCTCTCTTAAATAGGCTACATTGATATAGTAAAACTTAGACGGTTCATTCGCCAGCGCATTTGTTTTCGGAGACAGAACTACGACAACAACAAGACTGGTTTGTCATTACATTAGTAGTGGTGTTCTTACACTCGGAAGTCCTCGAATGTACAGCGCACATCTGCACATCATATGTCTAAAAATCTTACATTTTGTTCGCCGGAAGCCTTTTTTTACCGCCGTATGCACAATAAACACGTAAGCCAACTTGGGGTTATCGAGCGAATTTCATATGTCTTTAGATGCACAATGTTTAAGTTTGAAGTATATTATGTTCTTTATTTTAAAAAAATGGAAACTCTGGAATCTGTCCGTCTACATTGGCAGTTTTATACCAACAGGCTGTGAAATTCGCTCGATCGCCCTATGTTTTCTTACGTGTTCATACGGCGGTAAGTAGGCATCTAGCAAACAAGATCAATGATTTTCACGCATTCTTTTCATACACCTATCACGATCGAGCTTAGTGATAACAGTGAAATAACGAGAAACCATGCGAGGTTTGGCTGCTTTCTGAGTGTGGGGACAATTTAATCCTAAAGTAAACTTTGTGATATAGGTCTATGGAACTCGCTGGGTTTGTTCATGTTTGTTGTGCATGTACGGCGATAAAAAGGCTTGCGGCGAACAAAGTGTATCATTTTGAGGCATATTCAAACACCTATCACAGCCAAGCTTATTTATGACAGCGAAATCTCGCGAAGTTTGCCGATTGGGAGTGGGATGGCGGCTTGACGGAATTTCTTTATAGGGGGTTGTGATCGAAATAAGTGTCAGAGGATATATTTCTTTATCGTACGGATATTTTATCAACCATACCGCAAACAGGTGTATACGCATTTTCTCAAATGTACATGAAAAAATAAGACCATTCAACTTGTGTTGTTGGGTCGAGGAAATAAAATGATATCGTGTTTATTTTTAAAAACATATTCAACTCCTGTCGACATGTGATAGCCCCCTGTACACCCTCAGGAAAACCTCTCATCGTTTTCCGGTGACGTCACAGATTCAGGCGTATCGCCATATTAGTCAACTTGGGCCGGGCTTGTCAGAATTTTCATAAGTTTTTGATGCAGTGTGAATATCACTAAATACAAGAAGTTTTAGAAAGTTTCCGAAGGATTAAACCCAGGGTAAGTGGATTTTTCTATTAAGAATGCCTACTGATTTGTCTCTATAACTAGGAATGTTCAGCTGGTTTTGCAAATCCGGTGCAAAGTTTGGGTTCCCGTCCTGGGATGGGCAAAAAGGGAAATTCTTTCTTCTATCTTCGAACAACAACAACAACATAATATTAAAGTCTAACTTTAAGCCAGAAAGAAATGACGCAGCTTCCAAAATTCAGAACTTGGAATGCTTATATCTAGCTTCCAGATCCAGATCTTATAGTATGTTAGAGCTCAGTTGAAATACCTTTCTTGCTTAGAACCCAACAATTTGGCTATTTTTGGTTGCCTCTTTGTATCATTCGGACGTTCGACTATAGGCACTCACATTGATGTATCGTTAATACCTGTAGATATGTGCATACAGTAATATACGAGTGGTGGCAATTCCATACATGTAAATCCCTCACAGTATGATAAATTTTTACAAATTATCGGGAAGTCGTCCAAAAGTTGACACATCAAAGCCAACTCATCAAACCCCTAAGTCGTGTTGTCAAACCCCGTAGACAAGCTCATCAAATACACCAGTAAAAAGTGTATCATGATTGATTCTGCGTGTTTACCTCGCTTATAATGGGATTAGCATGAAAGTCACTGTCTGAAAGTACGATGGGAAAGATGTCAAAATGTGTCGTTTGCAACTTACTTGCGCGCTGTTGGATTGTATTCCAAACTGCTGTGATGGAATTTGTTGAATTTGTACAACTTTTTTCATGGCTCGGAAAGAGAAAACAATACTAAAAATACTGTAAATTAAATAACTATATCACTTTTTATTGCAAGAGGCATATAGACAGAGTTATGTAAATAAGCTGGGTTTACAACTTCACATCATTATATAATGACAAATTTGCAAGTTGAATTTTAAATAAATTACCATTTAATTTTTACAAAAGATGCTATATACTTAGCAGTGGAGGAACTTTTCTAACAGCAAAAAACACTAAAGTTACTACACATTTTATGGGTGTGTTAATGTTGCTGTCTACTGTGTCTGTTGGAATACACTTACAGCGCTGTCATATAAGTAAAATACCCTTGAGCATAGCTTTAAACACCAATCAATCAATCAATCAATCACGAAAGATGCTTCCATAATTGTAAGATCTTTGTCTGTGCTAAATGCTTTTATGAATGTGTTTATTTTCAACTTCACAAATCTGTGTTTTGTGTTGAGGATAAAAATGTAGAATTAAGTAAAACTGCTGAAACCCCCACTTTCGGCAATTATTCAGTTAATTCTCAAAATATGTCCGCAATTTTATGTACATCATATACGTACAGATCTCTGTGCCAGTGTGATTACTCTTGACAATAACATATGTACAGGTCTGTTAACACTATTGATATTTGATGTTTGGTTATCATATTTAATGGCTTGACTAACAAGGTTTGACGACTTGGATGACTTGGCCATTTGATTTTAGAACAAATCAAACATTCTTACTACTCATCAGTCATCAGAGTATGTCAGCTGCCCTAAACTGAATAACGCTACAAAATACACGATTATCCAGCGGTGTAACTTAACTTTTTTATGTGGTTGCCACCAGGGCAAGCAAAATGTGAAAACTGGTTGCCCTGATCAAATTTTA
>JAVFBZ010038583.1:0-10737 GCA_032466195.1 Katharina tunicata
AAATATAACTTATAGCAAGAGTTCACATTAAAACATTGTAATGGCGCACATCATCCTTCTTTGGATGGGTAAGCGCCTTTCCCTGATACAAGCCACATTGTTTATAAAATCGTGGTTGTTGAATGGTTTTATGAGCATTTCCCAGGAGACTGTTGAGAATGAAACCCAAGGTTTTAGACCATGAATTATATGATCGAAAAAATTTGTTTAAAACTGACTGTATAAGCAATAGCTTTCATGGCCAACTGACTGAAATGTAACTATCGGTCTTACAGACTGTGTCAGTTAGACTGGGTACTTAGCTTAATGAGCATTCCAGTCTAGGTTATTGAGTACAAGGATAACATTTCGTGTTTATTAATTTGGTTATGAGTGTCAATTAAGCTTTAAATTTGAATGACTGGTGGCTAACCGTGCCTAATGGGCAGAAACGCACTTGCCTACGGAAACCCCTTCAATGTAAAGATCAAGTTTGAGGCCATTTTATCGGAGCTGGTGGTTACCGTGAAGAGCGTTTTACGAGGTTTAAATCTGATTTTCACACAAAAACCTGTATCTAGTCCTATCAGATGGCGTCATCTACATAAAGGATGGCCTTAGTCTTAATCTCATTAAATGCGGAAGACAATCACCAACATAAACAAGTCTTTAAAGCAAAACCATACACGCAGAGACACTTGAACTTGCTATACCGGTATTTGATTTAACCGAGAATGAGCCAACTGTCTGGAATAGCAGTTCAGGAAACTGATTTGATAGAGAACGGACTAACACTCTGGAATAACAGTTCATTCAACTGATTTTAACAGAGAATGGACTAACAGTCTGGAATAACAGTTTAGTAAACTGATTTTTACAAAGAATAGACTAACAGTCTGGAATAACAGTTAATTTAACTGATTTTACAGAGAATGGACAAACTGCCTCAAATAGCAGTTCATTCAACTGAATTGACAGATAACGAACCAACTTTGAAAGAAGTATCCGAAGATTTCTTTGATAACGAAAACGTTGTTATAAATTATCCTGCCTTATCGAATTTGTTTGCATTAAGAATTTTATCTTTCCTTCTTGTGTGCCTTTGTTTTGATTTGAAACGGTTATTTTCTATTCCTGTGTACTAATATAATAAGCTTCCATGTTTTTGGTGCCATTGGCTCCGGCGACTTTGAGATTTAGTTTTCTATTGCAAAACTCTTAACTCTCAAAAAAGGTGCCAGACTGTCCGTCCCTGACCAGTTTTGTGGTACCTTAAGCTCTTCAAGATGACGCTTAGTGATTTGGGCTGACTCCATTATTACTTAATACTGGCTCAAGGTTCAGTACATATAATATAACTTGGATAGTTATATATCTGGGAAGGCTTGGCCTACACTGGAACATGGCTCATGCTGTATTGTTAGCTACTAATTTCAGTCGGCCTGGAATAAAAGTCCATTTAACTTATTTAACCTGACTTATATTTGCTTTATACACAAGAAACCCAAGCAGAAGCAGAGAGTCAACGTATCTTACATTGGACAGCCACACAGAGCCAAACAAATACGTTTAAATAAAATCGTTGGTTCAACCGGTTGATAAACGGACTGTAAACAATAATCATGTTGCCGTTGTTCTAGATGTTCAACTGAATCGAGTACCTGTTTTCTATAGTCAGAACCGCTCTTAACATTTGGCGATATTCATGATGGTAATACGGAAGTTAGAATGGAACAATTGTATGGAATCTGGTTTTACGGATAACAAATGGGCCTTTTCCATTGAGCTTGTACATCAAGAATGCGGGCGGTAAATCCATTGCATAAAAATCTTCATATCGCACCATTTGTCCGTTTTTATAAAAATTTGTAAATTTTATTCGTCTCATTGAATAGCAATAGGAAATATGAGTAGACCCCCATATCAAAAATGTCTTCAAACATGTATTGCCCACAATCCGATAACATACTCAACGTGTTAAATTCAACCCAACCTAAATATATTTTATCAGTGTAAGGATTGGCCCATTTATTACCTATCATAAGAGAAGCCTTATTATGTTGAAAATATGTCGAAAGACTAATGCTGGAAATTTCCGCCTATTTTTATAAGCTTAACATATAATGACGTCATTTCCTCGCTATAGGCCATATCGATATCCTTTTTATGATTTAATTTACCAAATAATTAGTTTTGTCAGTAAATGGATGGACCTTTAAGAAGTTCTTATAGCTATCAAAATAGTGCCATATAATTTATTTTAATAGACCTTTGTGCTCTCCAAATTAAAGGTGATTTTTAGAAAAGTAAGATGTTTTAAGTCGCGTTCACACGGTGCTACTTGTTGTATCAACAAACAACGTTACTTTGCTGCTATGATTTCATTTGCTATAATCGTTGTGTTTTATGTGCCATAACTTTCCTCCGGCACTGTTTAACTGGATAAACAGCTGAAAACAGAAAAGGACACAAAACCTATTTTCAGGCACAGACTAGTGATTGTAGTTACAAGTGCTCTGCGGATTTAATGATGATATTTTGATAATCTGGGTAAGCGTTTACAGTCTTGGTTCAAAAAACGTTATCTAAAATGATCCACGTTTGTGAGTGCAGTAGTTATCATATTTAGTTGACAACAATCTCAAAATGAGAACGTTGCCAACGGAGAAATCTCGTCAAAAAAACTACTCGTCAGTCTGCGCAACATTCGGAAATTTCCACAAGGGGCTCGACCGGCATGTATACCTTGTAAGCGGTACATTAATGGAACAGTCAAACACTCAAACAACTCAACCACAGCACCTAAGTGATGATGTCCCTACTGGAGAGCGATCCTAAGGCCAAGCGGAATTTCTCGCAACGGAGTAAAGTAGATGTTGTTTTTAAATATATTTTTTATTTAAGAGGTTGAAAGTTCTTGTCAGCTATTAGTTTACTCAAACTGATTGTACAAATAACAGCGATCATAAATTTACTTGTTGCTTCCTGAAGGATCACAAACACTAGTAGAACGATATTATGGTCCATGCGAATTGTCTGTGGTTTTAATTATAACTGCCCTATGCTGTCCTATACAGAATCGACTCTGATATGTCATGTGTTGACTTCTTGAACCTCAATGTGGTCTATATTCCACTGAACAAAATCAAACTTTAGCTAAGTCTATTATGTCCCGTGCGTAAGACTGAGTAGGATATAGGTCTAGAAGAAAGCTGTTTTAGCACACCCGAGGCGAAAATATGAAAAACCTTAATTATATAGAGTACATGTTGTTTTTGTTAGAACGTAAGATCTGTGTTTGAATAACAAACGTTTTTAAGGTGAGGACCCAGTAAATTCTGATTTGGCTCCTGATACATCGTCCCTCTGTCTATAAACCGTCCATTCATTTTCTTTGTGGAAACACTTTAACTAATTCGCCTCAGTGAGTCCGTTTACCGAAATGATTTCCTTTCCAACAAAATAGAATGTGGGACAATACATCAATCTTTAGGGAACGGGAACATGCAGTGCTCTGGGTTGGGTTTGAATGTTTGTGTAATTTGTGATTATGTCCGTTGTAAGAAATCATTAGGCTAAGTCGCCTGACTGGTTTGTTTGTTTGTATGATTATGGTTTTACCCCGTAAAATCACGGCGTGCCAATTCAATGGGTGCAGGGAACTACCCTGAATAACGCAGGCAACAGAAGACACCACAGTACATTTACAGGACAGCACAAAAACTCGGCTTTCTGAAGCCTTAACAAACGGCTCATCTGAACGGATTAACATCCATAATTCATTTCTGTTAAATCGCAAGTTTATAAATGGTTTTATTTTTACTTTATTTTAACTGACAAAAGTTACGAGCCAATGTGTGTGACTCTCATAGTAAGGAAAGATCTTTCTTGTGAATGGGTATAACGGTTTGAGTAATATATATAGAGAATCTCATATTCGAGCCCAACCCATTCTTTGAATCCCATCCAGTAAGCACACGTTGCTAATTGTTATATACCAGTAATGTAATAAATACTATGATAGTAATTTATATTTTTCTTCGGACGCAGTGTGACACAGCAGACTGAACACGACAGGACGATGGGTCGCTTTATGGATTAGCTGGTTTATTTCAACATAAGCTTTCGCAAATATGCAAATTATTTTCATTTTAACAACGCTTAAAAATGTGGAGATATAACAACCCATCTGTCACAAAAGCAGTTATATGAGGAAACGATATACCTAGAGATGTCGATGTGCCGTGCAATAAATCTGTATTAAGGAAAGGCCGACAAGTTGTTTATTACCCCAAAAATTACAGCTGTCAAAAAAACATCAATAAAGAAACGTAAATTGTTCTCTTTTTCCGCATTAAAGTTTAACTTGTCTGATTCTTAATTTGATATTGTCCACAGAATAAGAAATACCACGGCTTTTCATGTCAGAAACCTGGTCACCTTCTTTCTGTAGCATATTAAGAAGTAGTAGACGGGTAAGTTACATTGTAAGTCCTCCTGGCGGTCCAAAATGCATGCTGATGAAGAAAGATCTTCCCATCAGCTTATCTGATTTGAATTGTGTTATGAGTTTTACGCATCAATACGCTCAATTAAAGAAAAACGACCAGGATATAAAGCGACCCACGACCGGTTCCTAGGCTGAAGTCTACTTGACGCTAGTTTTAGGCTGTAATTAATGTCAACAGGCGGTAATATATTTCAAATTGTAGTACTTTAGTAAATGAGTCTTAACTGATTTCACTAAGAAAATATATTTGATGTTTATTGCTGTAATTGGTGTCATTAAACAAAATTCTTGTATTCAGTGAACTGGAGAAAGAAATCAATAAATTTCGTCTTGTCTAAAATTCAAGATCGGACGGTATAATCTTCAGCCAATTGAAACGTCTCTTGGACCAAATATATTCCAACCTTTATAATACAGAACCCGCTTAATTACAATTTAATTACTGGCCTTAGGGAAAGCCTATACGTTCGCGGGAATTAGGTCTGAATCACTTATCTTCCTTTGGCGATATATTTTGAGTACTTTGAGGTCAATGGCCAACATGGATCGACTGACACGTGTGTGTTCGCCAAGGTTATTGGGAAACGTATCTTTAATTAAAATTATGTCCATAAGCTACCAGTTAGACAACAGAGTCTGAAAATACTTTATTATTTATATGTGGATGAAATATAAGGATTTCTTTCACAAATAAAATATATTTTATTGCTGTTGAATAACACTATGACGTTGCAGAAAAACGCACTTGTATAGATACTCGGAATGAAATCAAATTAATTCCTGGTAGACAGCCTCCCCGGAATAAAACAAATACTTAATTGCCGGTATTGGCAGCCTACCGGGATTCAGTGTGCAATACCCTGTACATACTAGTTAATGGCATACAAAAAACCACAATACCTTCAGTGGTATAATTGTTCAATATAAACATCGTAAATGCTCCTACAAATTAAACATTTATTTTAACTAAACATTATTTTGGGTATCATATTTATCATTATTCGTGTGCAGTTTAATTAGTTGCCCGTCTTTCTACTTTGTTGAAGTTTCGTGTAAAGTCATCCCATTTCAACAGCAACACATCCCATGTAGGCCTACTGAGTAATAATATTTATTATTACTTTTGGACAAGAAATTTCTTTAACTCCTGTAAAGGATTGAATATTTAATTGTAAAATAATGCCGATTGTCCTATCACCTGTTCCTATGGAAACTACAGTTAACACTTTTCTTGATGTCACAACTGTACCAAATGTAATGGATTTATTTATTTATTTGATTAGTGTTTAACGTCGCACTGAAGTGCATTGTGGCGTATGGCAGAGATGTAATATACATGTTTGTAAAAGTTGAATATGGAGTTAGGTGTTGTTATTCTTCTGGCAGATGAAACATATGATGGCTCTAATTCTATACATATTATTTTATTACTTATAAAGTTTGTACTTTCATCATGTTACAGGACAAGGCCAGCTATTTTTGACAACAATCTATATTTTGTAGACATAAAACCCTGTCGCATTTGGAACCGAAAAAGCATAGCCGATAATTATTTAATTCAGAAACCGGACGTGACGTTATTGTTCGACTGGATGATTTTATAACTATAAGTGACGCGCAGCGAATATCTGTAAAAAGTGTCATGTATGGATGCTTTTATAATTGTAAGTGAGATCGATTTGCAGTCAACATATTGTAGGATGTTTAACTACCAATATCAACAATTACCTGCATAAATCCTTAGCTGTGACTCTTCTATGATACATACGATGTATATATTTCAAAATATGTAAAAATTGATCACCGTGGCACAGGGATATCGACTAATTAAAACCGATAAATCATCTTATGTTATAGATAAATTCTCAGAGAAAAGTTTCTAGATAGACCTGAATCTCGAGTTGTTCTGGATAACCTAATACGATGTTTATATTTAAATATATATGTTTGTATAAATGTATAGAGAAAGAAAATTTTGCTTGCGTCCAATGAAATTCGAATTCAGGTCTCTGGCTAGCAGTTCCAGCGCTCTAACCGACTGAGCTACAGAGGCTCACGGTAGAACTAACTAATTTTTATCCAGGTAAAGGCTGCGAATATATCTATATCCGTGCATATTTACATACATTTGTATACGCCCGATGAAAATCGGTCGTATTATGGTATGACCAGCGCCCGTCCGTCCGTCCGGCGTCGGCTCCAATCCGTTTACGGAGCAGAACTCGAAAACTATAAGGCCTATGTTTATGAAACTTGGTGAACATATTCACCATCAACTGTGGTTGTGCCTTTTGCTATTACGGATTCAACTTTTTTTTTTTCTTTTTTTTATGGATACAAAGTTGGACTTTGTCATAATAAGAAGTGAATTTTGTTTCCGGAGCATAATCCGAAAACTATCACGCCTATCTTCGTGAAAACTTGGTAAGCACATTAACTATCAACTGTAGTTGTGCCGTTTGCTATAATATAATAATAATATATCTTTATTTCAGACTAAAGTCCATATTACAGTTGTTACAGCAGGTGATATAACACAGACAGATATATATATACTGTAAACACTTTTAAAGGTACAGCAGTGTCCGCCATGTGTGCATTATGCTAGAGGACAAAGATATGTCACTGTTAATGACAGTCTTTATCCCCTGATTTTCAGGCAACTGGAGTCTACGTCGTAGCTTATAAACAGATTTCTTTAGCAGTTCACCAAATGAAGGGATACTGTGAGACACGAACATCAGACTGGCACTACAGTCATGTCGAAAGTACAATAACCAGCGAAAGGAGTTATTATACATGGTCCGAATAGAATTGAACACTTTCTTGGTATAAAAACACCATAATTGACAACAATATATACCACCGATGTATGAACGAAACAAAAAACACTTTACATCACTAGAACAACTTCGAAATTTACGAATCAGGGAGTTTGCACGTGCGCAAAGCTTCCTTCCTTAGCAAATAATATCAGCTATATTACGGATTCACCAATATTTTGAATTTTTCTTATTTCAATGGATACAAAGTTGGACTATGTCATAATCAGAAGTGAATTTCGTTTCCGGAGCAGAACTCAAAAACTATAAGGCCTATCTTAATGAAACTTGAACATTTTCACCGTCAACTGTAGTTATGCCTTTTGATATTACTGATTCACCATTTACGCTGTGTAACAAATCCATGGATACCATGGTATGATTGGTATCCAAATCGATTTCCCTGTGTTTGCATACTTCCCTAGAAGATGGCTTGTTGCGTACCATAGTTTGACATGTCTTTGGTTACTATGGCTACCATATGTTATTAAGGGTCTATATCGCACCCCATGAGGGCGTACGTTGGGTTTACTAAAACTCTTGTTTATTTTACATCTTGTTAGTTTGGGAAAAAATTGACCTTTCTGAAAACATTGTATAAATGCACCATGGCTAATTGGATTGAGCATTAGGCTATTAAACCGGTTCACTGTACCGAAGAGGATCGAGCCAGTGTGTCTACCTTGCATACATGGTAGCCCTGCTAGTTCGAATCTCGGTGGAGGCAAGCAAAAGTTTCTTTCTCTACATTTATACAAAAATATATATAAAAGAATTTTGAAAAGATCGTTAAGTGTTTTTAAGAGGTTTCTTCTCGGTATGGCAACCACTATGAACAATGCAAAGGCGCCGTGTAATTGAAATAAACTGGACATAACGTTAAAAAGTATATGTTTAATAACATTCATTAAGGTATAAAAACAAACCCTTTGCAGAGTTTAAGTCCGGTAGATTTTTACTTATTTGATGGTCAATTCTTGTCATCATATAGTTTGATCAACAATCGATCAGTCGAAAGTGGCTTACGCCTACCCAAAACAAACTTGCTACCCGTTCATGCTACACAAAGCTACAAAGAGCTGAAAAATAATTATGGATGGTACGTGGCAGACATGTTTTCCCATCAGACTCTTTACGAGATTTGAAGAATGAATTTATTGGATCTAAAAGGATAAATAGTTTTAAAAACGCTGTATCAAGCATAGGTCTGGAAGCTTCGAGCGTGATGTAGATCTGGATGCTTGATTGCACCATGCTGGTCAGAACGACAATTTCACTTTGGCCCAATGAACTATTCCTCTTGCCCGGTTCACTCAGATTGGTTATTTCTTTCCAGTCTGAGTAAAACCTGCTGATTAGGATTATATACAAACCATGCTCCAGGATTAGCTTGTCCTAACCACCAATGTGTTTATGGTATACTTTACGAGCCTCTACTCAGTGTAAGATTCAAGTAGTTTGCGTCCAAATAACTTATCACCCAGTTGAAGAACAGTTGAAGGGTACCCATTAAGCTGGTCATTGACCGAGAACTTGACAGCGGCCGGTTGCTCAAAGTAGTATTAAATTCTAGATTTAAATGACGTCACGCTATTAGGGATTTAATCTAGTTTTAGCGGCTAATACTGCTTTGAGCAACAGGCACCAAGTGTCAAGGAGATTTAAACGCGTAGGGAATCAACACAATCGTGAAATTCAGGTCCACACTTACATCAACGTGCAATACATTATTTAAATAGCCACGCCTAAGGTATGCAGGCCTTCGCTGAATAGGTTCGAATCCCACCGTGGACCATATTTACCTATATAAAAGGGCAGATTTGTGGTGGCTATGGGACATCGCTAGGTGCTTTTTACGCGTTTCGACTCAGTCTTATACTGTACACGTGCAACGCCAATCGTCACAGAAGTGAAATGCATTGAGAAAGACGTTAAACACCAATCAAATAAATAAAGCTATCAGTTGTACAGTAACGTTGACTTTTATCTGAGGGACGCTAAATTTGTCCACATCGTGATGAATTATATTAAAACATTAATTACGTAGATTAGATTTTGTTTTAGGACAAATTGAAGAAGTGTATTTGAGCTACAAATGTTTAAGTCAGTCCAGAGTAAACTGTGATTAGCGTCGCGTTGCAGACTCTATCTCTGGACCATCTATACTCATCTATCTCGTCGTGCAGACAAGTACTCTAGCTAATTCGTCTGAGAGGATCTCTTTAACACAAGTGTTGCTTATCCAATTAAACGCAACATTGATGAATACGTCAACGGTAAGCCCAGTACATTGTACACGTAGCTCTCGAAATTTGTGGTAATGCCAATTTAAAGTAATATGACAGTTTGCCGAATCGTCCATGCGGATGCACATCAATAATTCATTCTAGATAAATCGTTTGTCTTTCAATAATGTTTATGCTCTGTTCTATTCAGATTTTTTCGCCTTTTTCTTGGAATAAGCCTACAAAATATCGATCCAATGTTGGGTATGGTAAATAAAGGATATTACGCAGTGAAGTCTGAACACCATTCATATTGCTCGAATGAGTGCATGGTGGAAGTCATAACCCACGAGACGCCAACTAACTTCTATGTGTAATTAGGGGTTCCAGCATTTAGCTGGAAGCCCTCTTGTTTTCGTTCGGTTTCTTTGTCTTATTATTATTATTTTAACATATCTTGTGGGCGCTCGATCTAGCAAACAGCTAGAGGTAGAGCTACCAATCTTTCTACACCGCTTTTATCAAGTATCTAGTTGTGCAACAAACTTTCTGATTTTCGCTAGGTCACTTCACTCTGCCTGAACCTGCACCCATTTTGAAAAAGCTTTAACGAACTTCTTCTCCAGAACGCCTTACACAATACTACCGAAACTTTGTAGCGTACAAGACCATTCTCTCATACAACAAGCGTGTGAGCGTCAAGAACAGTGCTTCAAAAATGACGCCGCAGTGACGCCACAAACTGGTGATAAACGCCGCAAAAAAGGTTAAAGTTCAAAAAAGGGCAGAACAAGCACATTTAGCCCAATTGTTTTCACATAAATGGAATAAGCAGCAAAAGTTCTACCTAAGCAAATCATTTTAAAACCGTATTTAACAGGAGAAACCGGAAAAAAAACGGAAAATTGTTTTTATGTTCAAATCCCTGTAACTTTAATTCTATCAGTGATAGAGAAATAAAAACAACAGCTTTAAAACCGCCATAATTTTTACTTCAGAAAAGCCCACTATAAAGAACTATATAGCTACGAGCAACGTTTTGATTTTATAGCGAGTTAAAAATTTGGAGTGGTCTACATATAGTGAATGACAAAGGCTAAGGCGAACAAACAATGGGCCCATATTAAAGCTTGTGGCGGGAAAGACAATCTTTCTTGCTGTTATCACTTTGCATTTGAACCATGGTCAGCTGAACTCTCAT
>JAVFBZ010038594.1:0-10737 GCA_032466195.1 Katharina tunicata
ATAATTTTAAACATACGTTGTTGTTGTAATGCCTTTATCACACTACACATTTACCGGGAAATTTTTTCAGTCATTGCTGGGAAAAAAACATTTTTTCGAGCCGTGCGTATGGGTAACTCGCTTGCTATTTTTTTAACACAAGCTAAAGTTCCGAGCCCCTACATGTACCTCATCAAATCTCTGTCTCTGTCACACAAATTACAACATTTCTGCAGTGACAACAACATTTTAAAATGTGTCTCGTGTTTTGAAAGTATAATTCTATTTATGATTGTTCGCTTTTAAGATGCTTGTTAAAACTTCAGATCTCAGGTGTTAGTTTTTGCCCGACAGAAAATTTCTCCAAAACTCTGGTCTGAGCATTGGACATACACTAACAGTCATGTTAATCTTTGATTGATTTGGCTTAACATTGGCACTTTTCTGTTTCAGAATAAGGAAGATCTCCACTTTTTTGCCATCCCTGTTCTGTTAGTGGTTGTATTTGCTTATTTCATTGCCAAGTGTTTTATCTCTGTGTATGAGGTAAGTGTGTTGCGATACAGAAGTGTTATTTTAGCAATGTAGGTTCTAAGTTTCTGAAATAAATTTTAGAACGGCGTAAAACCCCAATCAAACAAAATCTAAGTTTCTGATTGAAATCAGGTTAGCAGGAGCTGCATTTGCCCTGGTGCTCTCAAGGGGCACCCAAAGCTGCTTTCTTGTGGTGTCGTCCTGAAATGTTGTCTATTAGCTCTCAGATTGTTTATTAATGAGTATATATGTATATGTATTTGCTATCAGTATGGTTAACCTTTATAAAATGCTTCTGAGGAGACCTGTATTTTATAAGAAAATATCTGTTCACATTTGACCCATAGTTTAGGTATTACTACATAAGAATTTTATCACTAAGACAAGTCAGGTATTTATTCGTTAGTTAAGCAATTATTGATACACTCAGAGGACTATTGATGTGTTTATGTTAGTTAATTAACCCATTGTACTTGACTTTGTTGCCAGATGGTAGTTGATACTCTGCTGCTGTGTTTCTGCGAAGACTCCGAGATGAATGATGGGTCAGAGGATCGGCCATACTTTATGGATACTTCATTAATGGTGAGTATTGTCAAATAGTAAATTTCATGTACATGTATATCATTGACAAATAATTCTATAATTTTTTATTCACACAACATTTTCAGTCTAGTTAAACAGGAATGAAAAATGAGAGACTGTCTATTCTTACTGTAAGGGATTGGTGTTACCATAATATCAACACTTGAGATGACATTATGCTCTTCCTTACAGACTATGATTCAGCATATTTCGTCTACATCTGATCTCTGTCTCTGTGGTAGTAATTTGTGTTATTCAGCACAATGGGCATCCGTTCAAGGGGGGATTACTCTTGCAGAGAAAAATGAAATGTCTCAAGATATAGAAAATGAAAAAAACAATTCCTAGTTTGATTCCAGAAGAATTTTATTATGATAATTTTGCTTTGACAAGTATCATTTGTTAGCCCCCCTTTAGGTTTATTCCATGCTAAAGAATTTCACTTGTATGTCATTAATATGTTTTGTGTATTAAATTATAAATATGTTTCCAGACATCATTAACATGTATTTGGAGCTTCTCCTAAAATATAAAAAAATAAATATTAAATTATATACACCTTGAACTCTGTACACCCTATTGTGGCAGAAATTTGAAGAAAACAAGTTATTTTCATCTTAATTAACCTTTTTTTATTTTCAATTTCAGCGTTTTGTGACAAACAGCAGTAAAAAGCTAAATATTTTAAGCAGGCCACCAGAGGAGCATACTGATGATGAAGGGGAGCCTGTCAGAGTATAGCGAAGTCCTTCGTCACCTCTCATTTGTGTGTGTCATTTTAGCCTTAAAGGACGACCCATCTAAAATCATTACCTTATAATGGACTCTGCTCAATTTTACGCCATGAATGTGACAGAAATCACACGCCATTCATACTGAGTTTGTGCATTCTCAAGTCACACCTTTGGCTTGCGGTTGGATTTATATTCATCTCATCATAATTGTGAAAAAATAAGAAGGAACACACTACATGTATTATGCTTTGGTGAAATTGTGGAAACAGTTTCTAACCAATGGAAGTGTAGTCTATCTTGTTGGTTGGATCAATGCCACATGGTAAAATATATTTGGATTCTGCACATGTGCAAAGAAGTTATGACATGTTTTAGAATCAGAGAGGATGTTGTTTTTAACAGCTAAACACATTGAAATATCAATCATTTATCAAATGGGAAATGGGAAGTTCTGACAGTGCACATAACCTCTTTGCTTACTTGAGAGATATATTGTAGATAATCTATGTGATGTTTCTTTCTCTTAATTATTGCAGCTCATCTACATGTTCAAATGTGCAGTGGGATTATTACAACTGACCAATGGTGGAATGAATTTTCTATCAATATGATTCCTTTTTATTCTCCAACTTGTGTGTTAAAATTATCCACAGTGTTTTGAATAGATGCACAGGAAACATATATTCTGTTTTGCAGCAATGGTTTTTTTCTATCTAGAATTACATTGCCTTCTCTTTAGGACTTTACCCCTACAAGAATACAGGACATACATGTACTTTCACAATATTTCTATGTTTTTTGTTGTGGTGTTGTTATTTTTGTTATATTGGAGTGAAATTTATGAGCAGAAGTATTCATTTTAAGTTTGCAAAGGAATATTAATTAATTACTCTGGATTATGTTCTTGGTATAATATAACAAACAAGACTTGGCATGACATTGTGTTACCTTTTAATGTTCATTGAATACTGAATATATTATTAACCTATTCATCCATTTATTTGAGAATACTCATGAGAAGGACATTGAACACCAATCAAATAAATAAATAAATATTGGAGTGGGGCCACTCTAGTGTACGTCAACTATATTTCAATGATGCATAAGATCTAGGGAAACAATGTATTTTGCATTGCTTTGCATAGCATACACTGTACCTGTAGCCTAATAGATACATTGTACTATTGGCGCTCAATAGATTTTGATGTGCAATTGCCAATTTCCGATCATATGAAAACACATGTATTTGTAACTTCCTTCTTAAAATGCCATTTGACACCTAAACATGGATTGAAACATATTATTAAGGACATCAGGGTATTTGTGGTAACTTTATGTGTCATAAATAGAATACAAATCTCTGAATGTTTGTAGGTGGTTGTCTAGCATGTCTAGACGCAAGCGTTTGATTGTAGTGTGTTCTAGCTAACTGGTTTAGTTTAATATGATTTTTTCATACACAGACCTACATGTATATAAAATATCTTCACAAATAGAGTAAAGATTGAAAGGAAGAAAATGTGTTCTGATATAGAAATTATTTGATGCACTGTACGCTGCTAATACTTCTGCATAATACAAGTCGGGAAACAGTCAAACAAGTTTTCAGAGTTTTTGGGAATTTATATTGTCTGTTCTGATCAACTGAGGTCTCTGTAACAAGCTATACAAGTTTGCAATCTGTCCTTTTTAAGATATATGGTACATGTAGTTCAAAGGGTTACATGTAGTCTGTGTAGGTCATAAATAAGTTACATGTAATAAATAAACATCAGGAACTTGGTACCATGCCTACATGTACACATCTTGCAATGAGTTAATTATATTATATGGCCTCCTTTCCAATTTGTTTGCATCAAAGTGAGGTTTTCAACTTTGTTTTGGGATCATCTTACATGTATTGAAGTTGAATGACCCCATACAGCAGACATTCTTTGTTTCTTAAATTTTGAAATATTCTAACAAACTTTCACATGATGTACATGTTTTTTCGAAACTGTATCATAAAACGATTTTAACTAATAAGTAAAATAGGCCAGCATTTGGATGTGAATAAAATAGTTTATTCTGATATTCTCAATACTAAATGAAAATGTGAACAAACTGTCCAATATTGCAGTATACAGTGTAGTCCTGAAAGTTTTGTTTTTATGATAATGATTATATGGCTTTCTTTATTACCTACTCATTTCATACCTGAGGCTCATAAATGGTGCTTTTAATAGATACCTGTGCAATGTGTGTGTGTTTTTTTTCCATGTCTGCATTATCAATGTTCATTTGGAAGTTTGAAGCTGGTTTTAAAAACCTCTTGTGATAAGTTATAAAAGTATTGAAGTCTGGTAATCCTATTTTAGTATTTTTTCCTCAGTATTTTTGAAAGTTTGGCACTGTCTAGATTAAATACAAAACAGATGCAGATTGTATATGTATGTTATTACACACTCTTAAGTCTTAACAAATTCCACCTTGTTAATCAACAATTAAATTTGGGAATAACCATTGTACTCATGACAGCACAAGCGTTGACACATCTACATGAACTCAAAAAGAAAGGTTGCATTCAATTGCATTCAGAATTTTAAAACTGCAAAATGGACATACCGGTATATTGACAGTTACATGTCCTTCTGCATCGCCACTATAATTAAAGGTGAAACCATCACCACTTTAAAGGAAAGTTCAAAGAAAATGTGTATGTCTTAATATTCAGTCAAATAGCTGCTTTTTTTTATTTTATTTTTTATTATTATCATTGGAGTACATGTACCATTAATAGTCACAATGACATTTTTTCCAAAAGGAGTGACTTGCAGTCAAGTGCTCAATGCAAAGTATTCATATTGTCTGTCTCAAATTCAAAATTGTTGCTGTCATCTAGTGAATAAGCAAAGCTCATTTTTTAGGGCTTTTTTTCAAGTATATTATCATGATTATATACATATAACATGTTTAGAACATTAGATGATGAGATGTTATTTGTAAGAATATGTATGTATTTGAGTTAATATAAACAATTCAAATTATTTAGGAAAGTAGATTACTAATTATGTTGAGCATTATCATATTCTAGATTCGAATAGGTACATGTACATACAATTCTGGCACTGTTGAAAAGGTTAATCATGATGGCCCAGTGGTATACAAATGTGTTCATGTTATTGTTTGCTGTATTCTTGCATCAAATGCATTGTCCTTGTGCTCTGACGTTAAATACGCGCACTTTCTTTAGCCGTGTGCAAAAATCCAATTACTTGTATAACAAAATGGTTAGCTGCTGACTACTTTCAGTTTCATGCTTCAAACTTTGTAGTAAAGCATAAGTTAAATTATTGGTATCTTGTTTATCCAATCACTTTTGCATCAGACGTTCTTCATTTGAGTGAAATACTGTATGTGTTATGTTTAGCACAATTAAGGCAAAAAGCTAATCATCTGCCCTGATACTAAACACTAACAATTCTTTGTTTATCTTAAGTCTGCAGAGCTTTACTACTAAAAGCCAGTATTAATTCCACAGATCAGCTTCTAGTGTAATGTTGCTATAGAATAACATAAGATATTATTATTATTATGGATAACAACTTCAGGTACATTTCTGGTGCAACGTTTCGGCCTAGATGCTAAGAATGCAAACAATGCAATGCTTTAAAACAGTCTTAGCATCATGGTCGAAACGTTGCACCGGAAATATTCCAGAAGTTGTTATCCATAATATCTCGGCTTCTGTATGCCTATAGAATATGATAGCGTTGCTTAAAATAACAGTTGTCTGCTTTATTATGCTACGTGTATCAACAAATATTTATTTCTTGTTCAAAGTTTCTTGTACTCTATATTAGTACTGAACTGAGAAGCACTCCCACTTGTTCTGTCAGTATCTTATTACATGTTATCAGTTAATGGTCAGTTAAAACTATGCACATTATGTCCTGCTGCAAGTGTATGTTCAAAGCTCATTGTTGTTATTTTACCACTGTTCTAGATATGCTGGAGCCTGGAAGTATTGACATGTTCTTGTAGACTTCTACTTGTAGATTTGACCATTTCTCCTCTCCAAAATTTTCTAATACATGTTAGATTTTATCGATATCTTTACAATATATCTTAAACACTTAGAAGTTGATTTTCTAGTGTATAAAATTTAGTAATGTTTTTTAAACAATACATGCACACTGGTCTGTTAATTTTCAACCACTTTTTATATAATTTGTGTGATTTTCTTATCAAGCCCTGTGATATATTGGTTGTGTATACTGTAAACAATTCTAATGTATATGCACTGTCAGCTTAAATAATGAGGTGATACCTGAAATGCCCAACTGACTGTACCAAAATATACCGTTCAGATTTTGTTGACTTCTGTCTTTGCAAGATTACTGGAAATAATAACTTGATTTACACCAGCTTATTACTTACCCGATCATAGAATGATTGAATTTTGGGGGTTTAAAATGGACAAAGAGAAAAGTTACAGAAGCTGAAGGGTCAGCATTTTCAGATTATTTTCTCATTCTTTTCTGTGTTATGGATCAAATTTTGAAGAAGAAAAAAAATACCCCAACCATATCTGTATGTGGACACACTTTTGAAACTGGCTTTTCTTGGGTTACTAGTAGTGTTTGTTACTGAAGATGGTTATTATACATAAGCATGTAGGCTGGTTTTAATGTTCATGTTTATAGTTCAAAATACTACGACATACATGTAGCTGATTTTTTCATTCTTCTTTAGTTAATTTTTTCATCACGTGTTGACTTTGATCAGATATATATGAAAATATTCTTAATCTATACAGCTGTACTCCCAATATAGTAGTACATGTACTTATTGTTTATGTGCTTAGTTTAAATTCAAAAATTTCATTTGAATGAATATATTTGTCAAATTCTTAAAATAAATGAACATTTGTCATGTTTAAGCATATAGTGTGATCACTGTCATTGGAATCAACTTTCATACATTCTTCTGACATCGTTATTAAAACATAGTTAATGTTTTCATCGTCATTGATTGTGCTTGTAACATTGTGAATATCTATTATTTCATGTTAAATCTTCCATCATTTTACAGCTTGTAAATAAAGTTACTATTTTTCAACTTATATACATGCTTTTTAAAAATGTTTTCTAGATGTAAATTCCTCACACCAATCTTTAGAAAGAAGGTACTTTCGGTAACATCCCGGTGAAGTGTTTGTTGCCCACATCTTGGAAATCTAAACCTCAATTCATAAAAAAAATCTGCAATGGTGTCAGCAAACATTAAACAAGTGGTCATTTTATTCATTTGACAGCTGGATGTCACCAGAAGCGGTTTCAATCCTGGTACTTACAGAGCCTATGCATGGAAATACTACCCACAGCGACACCCTAATTTAAAGAGTCTCTGACCATTTACTGTATACAAGCATTCAATTTCTAGCAACCATTGTTCAAAGGTCAGTTTACTTGGAGCCAAAAAGATGGCCTTGCGTTAGTTGCGTATAAACAATGAACTTTTATGACAATCTGACATCAGTTTAGATGGATCGACATCAACTTCCTGGCTGTTAGGTTTACTGAAGCTTGAATTGGTTTGTTTGATTGGTGTTTAGAGGCAAACTTAACCTGTTTCCCTTATGAGATACATACTCATTGGGTGCCACAATCTACCTTTTGAACAACTGACCCCAGATTTGTGGAAAAATATATAATGTAATAAAGATTGAATTGACGGAAAAAAATCAAATATTGAAAAGTTCAAAGTCCCTTTATTCAGCCATTGCTAGGTTAGTAGACAGCTTCTTTTAGTTTTCAACAGGCATTTCAAAATACATTTACATTTAAGAATTATACCAATATCTTTAAACATGTACTTTACGGTACTGGAGGAACATAACTTTCTATCAGTTATAACTGTACATTATTTGGTTGTTTCAGTCACTGCTTACTGTTAGAATACACCCCTTCATATAGGTGAAATATCCTTCAAGGCTAGAGCACAGCATTTAACACCAATCAATAAGATGATCTACATGTACATTCACTGCAAGTTCAGGAGAATAAAAAGCTGAAAGTCCAGTTTTAGTCCGTTGTTTTCTACATTATCCAATTGAAAAAATCCATTAAACGACATTTTAAATGTTATATACTTCTGTTGAGCTATTCTCTAAACAGATATTCTTAGTTGGCTTATTTAATATAGAGTTATCTGGAAGACAAGCCTTCATGGTAAACAATCCAAGGGAGGTAAGGCAGATCTGCACAGCACACCTATCAGAAACTTTTATATTAAACATGGATCATCAGTTATCAATGTTTAAAAACAACCATTGTGCATACTGGTTCCACTTTAATACCTTTAGAAAGTACCACTTTACAAAGCGATCTTAGCTTATGTTGAACATAACTACCATGACAACACAATGCCTTCAATACTGGTCGCTATGGTATTTACGTTTAATGTAGCCAATTAAAGATTGCTTTGTGAAACTATAAACCCAACATGATTTTATTAGTGGACTATCTGAAACTTTCCCTTAGTGTACCTGTGATCCCCAAGGTCACTTCAACTTCCAAGCTGATGTAAATATAAAGCATGTCAAGATTCTAGCTCCCCTTTGGGTTTTTCAGTCAATTTTGCCAATGTATCTGCATATTGAAAGTTAGCACTATTTTCGTATTCACTGATATCCAAAGCTACAACACAACTTTCTCTCACCACACGTTCATTGTCTTTTAAAAATTCCTGTAAAATACTGGAGCATTCCTCGGTTGCTATTGCGCCAAGAGCCTCAGCACATTCATGGCGAACCATTGGGTTTTCCCTTTCGTCTTGTAAATTCTCCTTTAATTGTTTTATACAGGCCGAGTCCTGCATCTGTCCTAACACATAGGCTATTTCATGACGAAATAAAGCACTTCTACACTTCAGGCCTACAAAGGAAATAGGAAAAGTCATCATCAAATCCACATTGCTTGTTTTTCTTTTGAAAGACAGATATACATGTAGCATATTTATTTATTTGATTGGTGTTTAACTTTGTACTCAAGAGTGTGTGTTGATTCACGTTGTGTTGCTGGTGAATGGTAAAAAACGGGGAAGGAACCTCGTGAAAAACATCTCGCAGCCACGATAGCAAGACAGATATAGTCCTAGGTAATTGGCATTAACCACCACTTATACATTGTAAAACAACTAAAACAAAACTCTTAATATTGTTAAAGAACAAAAGGATTCAGTATTTTTAGTTCAAGAGCAATACCTCTTTAAATCTGGAGTTTGTTAGGTTTAAGCATTTTATGTTGTACATGGTTATTTCGCTGATATGAAGTGCCAGGCCATTTAGTGAAGAGAACCAATCTTGACACACTGGCAGCAAACAAAGATACAAATGAAGAACACAGAATGAAAAACAACAAAAAAACAGGACACCCCAACAAATCAGCTACCTAATGCCCGTAACCTCCCAGAGCACTGGGGCACAGTAGACTCTCAACCTAACCAACCGCTACAGGGCAGGGATAGTTCCCCACAAACACGCCCATAAATCTGAAGCAGACAAAAGAATAAGTGTACATGTATCTACCTTCAGCTAGAGCTAGAACTGCCTCTTTCCCACCTATGTTTCTTAAGGAAAACATAGCTCTATATCTCTGGAATAATGGTAGAGTTTCGTCAAGTAATGTAGCCCTCATCTCCTGTATGCTCAGATCTGACCGGGGTGGGGCGGGGTCTACTGACAGATACGGGGCGCCCTCCTTATCATGATGTCTACTTTCTTCACTCATCAACCAGTTAATCCTGTTCACAGCCAACTGACAAGTCTCTGCTACCTGCAACACAGACGCGGTTTAGATTGAGAGTTTCAGATGGCAAAAACAAATTAACAGCAAATAATGTTACAGTAACAATGTGTATACAAACTTGTTGCATTGTGTTTTATATAATTAAAAGAGGCAGCTATCTGTCTGAATAGGGAAAAAAATACTGCAACACATTCAGTTAAAAACATTTTGTTCATATGTTATTAAGTAAAATACCAAACTACAGCATATAACACAATATTAATTAATAAATACCTCTATATACACAACCAATTTATTTATTCCATTTTATGACTGAAAAGTACCAGATTTTTCTCAGTTGGATTTAAATATGATTAGCACAATACTATAACCCTATCACCCTATCAAACGTATCCAGATGTTAAGCAAACAGTCAGCCTGTTATAAGAAAGGAGGCCCCAGCCACCAGATGATCAATACGCATTGACTGGTCCTAAAATGTAAGGTAGTTTCCCAGATATGTGGAAGTGCCAGTCTAATGTTTGAAGCAAACCACTCCTCAACTACCGCTCAACAAACAACATGAACAATGACAACACAAAATTGACAACACCGTGTGTTGATACAAAGTTAGCATCAAATTGTTTGTTTGTTTTGAGTTTTACATCACACTTTAGGTAATTTCACAAAGTTTACAATTAACTGTTTGTTTGTTTGGAGTTTTACGTCATCAATAAAGTACAAACATTTGCCAGGACAACAACACTGGCAAAAGGCAAGGATGCCACGAAACCAGGAAAAGACTGAAAACAGGAAATCACCACAAAGTGGCTTACTGATGCCGGTTGTCTGACCAAGGAGCATAAATCTAAACCCCATTGTCTCACCATGGCACAGAAAGCTACCCTCTCTTGTGTCACCATGGCACAGAAAGCTACTCCACCTTGTCTGATCATGGCACAGAGAGCTAACCCCCTTGTCTCACCATGGCAAATAAAGCTACCCTCTTGTCTCACCATGGCACATAAAGCTAACCCCCCCCCCCCCCTTGTCTCACCATGGTATAGAGAGCTAACCCCCCTTGTCTCACCATGGCACAGAAAGCTAACCCCCTTGTCTTACCATGGCACAGAAAG
>JAVFBZ010038605.1:0-10736 GCA_032466195.1 Katharina tunicata
AATCCGTCGTCATATAAATGAAATACCTTTGAGTACGACGTTAAACACCAATCAAACAAACAAACAAACAAACAATAGACTTTTGAAGTTGCAAATGGTATTTATTACATAATAAATTTTAATTTGTTTATCAAAAAGAAATAGTAAACATATTTTTCCACAGAGTAGTTCTGCGTACATATCACAATTCAGCAAAAGTGGGTTATCACAGACATGCATTTAGCATGTCCATTGTTAGCTTGTCAATGTTATTACTCTGTCTGGCTATTGATCATATTATCTTTAAACTATATTGTAGAGGTGAATGGTGGAAGCTGATTTGTTCTGGTGTCCTCTATTTTGTCATGTATATGGTGTATTTTGACGTTTTCTGTGTTGCCACTGTCATTTTTGGTGGTTTCCTTCTCTGATATATGCCTTTATATGAGTGAAATAACCTTAGGTACAATGTCAAACCCCTTTCAAGCAAACACTCTATCCTTTACTGTTAGTATTTGTCAGTAGTTCATGTTATACTATATCCTCTTCCCCTTCCCATATGTTTCTATCTGGTAGCTTTATATTGCAGAAGGTGTGGATTTCTAAACTAAGCCAATTCTGGACAAAATGATTATTGATTTCATGTAAAATTGTTTACAATATGTATTAAAAGGATCAATTTCAGTCACCTTTGTAGATATGATAACTTTCTATACCTTACAAAGTGTTTTATCTATTTCACTTAAAATTCCACAGCCTTTGTGCCTGGTGACATATTATAGCTCACTCAACCTGTAACATCCTGTTACTGATCAATATGAACTGAACATTATACCAGACAGCTGACCTGAACATATACTGATAGCAACATGATATTCATAGAGTAAGGTGCGTACTGTACCTGAACCAAGGGGATCTTAAATAATAAAGGAAAGAAGGGAGACTAAGAGAAACTGAGGGAAAGTTTTATAGATTTCAGTGATTCCGGACCCAACTACTGTACTCAAACCAAACTAAACAATACATTTACATGTAGACTTTCTTTTTGTGTAACCATTTCATTTTTGTTAGAGTATAATAAACAGTTGGGTTATAAATGTATTTCAATTTCATTCAATTTAATTTTAAGGACCCAAATGACTCCCTCAGTCTGTGTGGTAACAGTATTATGTGAAATTTTAAGCCAAATTTTGAACTTTCCAAATTGTGAAACTTGTTTTAAGTGAATGGAAAAAATTATTTACTTCAGACTGTTCGAGTGTTAAGCAGATTTAGCCTAATTCACAGTAACTCAATTCAAACTTATGGCTGTTAAAAACTATTATAAACAGATGATTACACCATTACAGAACTCATAAGTTGTACTCATGACACTGATAGCCAGTTATTTAAATACACCAAAGGGGAGAAAAAATCTGAACATATTTAGAATAAATTCCAATAACAAGACATTACTTTGTATTAATCAACGTGCAGAAAAAGGAAAGATTTGCATCTTCTTCAATCACAGGGAAGATGCCATGTCCTTTAACTCACGGAGCAACCACTCTACCAATGACATATACAAAATTCACTTGCGTCATAAATATATACTGTCAAATAGTACTCAAAATACAAAGTTTAATCTAATGTATTTATATGAAATGAACTCTGTGTTTAATTACTTGCATCGCACTGGAGTCCTGTTATCCCGTCTAAGTGAGTCAATTAATCAAAGGGTAATTTATATTTATCAACCCATTGCCAGGGGGAACTTTTTTTCAAGTATGGACCAAAATCAGAATTAAAAGCAATTCAATAATCGATAACTGGGCTCCCAGGGTTTCCCATAATACTCAAGCTATGGTATTTGTAGTCAATAAAAAAAATAGTCTGTTTAATCATTGACAAATCTATTTTTTTTTATAGATCTGAGTAGTCATGTCATGTCTGCACCGATACATGTTCTTACAAGTATAGTATACAAATGCATTCATTATTTCACAGATAACAAAACCTTTCAGATGACTTTTGTATATCGATTTGGCTGAATTGCTTCCTTGACACACCTTTGCTGGGTTAAACAGATGGCACAAC
Organism: Katharina tunicata; assembly: GCA_032466195.1. Taxonomy (NCBI): domain Eukaryota; kingdom Metazoa; phylum Mollusca; class Polyplacophora; order Chitonida; family Mopaliidae; genus Katharina; species Katharina tunicata. The sequence continues at coordinate 2,056 of JAVFBZ010038605.1, forward strand.
AGATTACTGGTATAAAAAGTAACCTTTCTATAAATATCCTAATGTATGAACAGGCTTAAAATCTTACAAGGATTTATGTACATTATGAACAGAATTTGTCTCCCTTTCTTTTATAATTGTTAACTTTAATAGAAAATAAGATCATATAATGTGTGTAAATGCTGTCAAAATGCAAAACATCTCTGTATAAGATATGATTTTAAAAACAACAACCAAAGTATCAGAATAAAACGGGTTTTTACCATGTACCATTTTTCCATTAGTCACTCTGCCCTTTAAGCTAAGATTTTTCATGTCTTATTTGCCTTGGTGTAGCTGGTCAGCCGCGGCAAACAAAAAAGCAGAGGACCGAAAGTTTTGGTAGCAATAAAATCTAATAATGGCGGTGAATTTATGCTGCATTTGGGACAGGCATTTTCTTTGAAAGACATGCATTATGGGTTTAACATAAAGTTAACTCAATTGTCTGATGAGTGATCTTTTTGTCTGTGAATGTTTACCAGCAACTTACTTTCCGTCGCTGATTTCACGGCCAAGTGCAGCTAGGGGTGACTAGAAACCAGCATAATAGCTTGTACAGTGAAAGTGGGGTGTCATGAAACTGCCGCACGTGTTGTGTTGGACAAAATCTCCTGAGGACGGAGTCAGATTGCAGTGGTTTTTGGACTCAGTGAGCAGCAAAATATTTCTTGCCTTTCGTAAACCGTCTAAATTAGCAGCCTCATTCGACATTGCCGCGGCAATAATTAAAATGACACCTGCAATCTTTTGACCCAGGAGAGCCACATCCATGTGACAGTTTTACATATTTTCTCACACTAGGCAACTTGTCAAGGGACCACAAAACATAACACGGGTTAGTACAGATTACTGCAAAAAATAAATCACAGAACCTAAATTTGTTTTGTCATTACTCTTTGGGAGATATATTAAACTTGATCTTATTCAAGAGTGTGTCAATTCAAAGTGTTTAATTTTAAATAAAATCTTGCCAAATAGGCCGTGTAATGATATTGGAAAGAAGTTCTTGTCGGGCACATGGGAAGCTGGTTTGTTTATATTATAAGAAAATTTCATAGGCTTTATTCCTGAAAAGGCAGGAGTCTTATTTTCCAGTCGTAGAACCAGTCAAACTGAATTACTGTAAATGAAATTATATTTTTTATTTGAAAGAGAGCTCTCTGATGTTTTTCCCAGTAAGGTGGAGAAATAAATGCGGCAATATATGGATGTGGAACAGTGATGTGTCCACGTGTTAAATGACATCTGTCATCATGTATTTGATTCTACCGACAAGAGGTTGTTTATCCCAAAACGAGGCGGTCCATGAATGGGACCAATCAAGTTTGAAAGCCTATGACCTATTTATGACGTTGTGAAGTGCTTCCAAAAATATAATGAAACGGTTCCTGGGACATTCGTTTGCATGTGGAACATTTAGAATACTTTATATGTTAGTTAAAACAGTTAAATCCGTTTAATACGTCAGCAAGGGTGCCATTTATTCTTGAATGTATATTTAAAAAAATGCTGTGGCAAAGTGTTACGCCGAGGCGAAATCGGTTGGCCTCGGCAAAAAAAAAATGCAGTGGCTAATGTCCGAATTGATAGGGCTGATTCTATGACAATTTTTAGAGCTCTTGCGAGGAATACAGGTCACACCTGATATGGTTTTTATGATCTTCAACATTAACAGACGGATCCGTAATTTTATAACTTAATCCCTTTTTCAAATGTGATAACTTAAATCCTCTATTATTTAAATTACACGAATAAACCATTCTCAAAGTAGAGCCGAAATAAGATTAGTTCAAAGTTAACTTTTGAGTAAAGTTACCGGCTGCGTTCTTTTCTGGTCCCACTCTTTTTTTAAATAACCAAATTAAACCATTCTCAAAGTAGAGCCGAAATAAGATTAAGATTTGGGAAAAGCTCTATTCCGGTCTAAACAATGTCTGACGCAGGTGACCAACAGCTCCACTAAGTGGATTAAATAATAACGGGTAGGCCTAATTGACAGTAAATAAGCCGGACTTTATTCATGCTTTTGTTTTAATTTTGATAATATATAAAACTACTTTGGAAATAAATCAAACAAATATCCCTAAATTACCCTTAAATAGTCGTATGCTTTGACCGTTATAAAAATAAAACATGCTATAATTATGCATGTATGTTCCGATTCCGGCGCCTTCTGTTTTTAAGGTAGCCATCCCAATAACAAAAAACAATAAGTCCACAACAAATAAATATCACAAACCACACTATTTGATGATAATACAGTAAACAGTTTATTAAATATTGAATACAATAGACTGGTGCTGTTTTGACTGAAAAAGCGGGACCGTCAGGGCATAAGGCTGTTATGGGTTGGGGCCGTTCTGACTGGTCATATACCATTGCCATTTTTGCAAATTACTTCCGTTAGTCTGTTAGCAATGTATACTTTTCAAACTTTCATATAATATACATAAACATAACCAGTGGATTGTCTGTCCTCATAGCTTCACGTTCTGGTGAAGGCTGATTAGGGACCGTCCCCAAATTATGTCCGCGAAATGTACGTTTTTCTCGTTTAAAAACAATTAAAAAGAACGAATTATTAAGGCCAGTAAAACGAGAAAACGTGTGTTTTGCACAAAATGTCACCAGTTTTTTTATTCGTTTCCCCTGTCTGAAAGTAGTCCCAGCCAGTCGGCAGAGCGTTGCCCTGCTCCACGTGACGTCTAGTTGGCCTACACATGTCTTGTGGATAAAACTGTGGGTAAAGTCTTTCATGCTTTCGTTTAGTTTGTCTTCCCTAATATCAGTACTCCACGCCATTTTTGGTTTAAAATGTCATCAAATGTAAACTGACACGTAAAAACAGATCAAAGTGATTTTGAAACACGGGTGATAATGCCTTTGGATATGTTTTGTTGTTAATATAAAAAGATAGCAATTCTTGAGCTGTAGGGCCTATTATTTTCATTTTGTCTCATCTCATAGTCTATATCGAGCGGTCGTCTATTTCTGCTCCCCAGGAAGTCTAAAGCCAGACCCAGAACACATGTGATGTGAATTGAACCCTGGTTAAATTCTTTTCATGTTTGTACATGTATATGGCTGTCCTTAAACTGACACTGTTTGAATTAAAAAATATTGTTAATTTATTTTGTTCCCAATCCAGGCAATGCAACAACAACGTTGTATGTTTGTATTTCAATGTATTTCCTCCTTGTGGCAAAAATGTGTATTTTTAGCAGTTCTGTTGTCTGGAAATGTGGTGTTTAACGTTGAATACTGACGGTAATTTTACAAATTCATTTCTCAAATTAAAACATATATTCAAACATATATAAATTCTATATAAACCCTTCACCCGCTTTGTTTCAGAGTGACTTTGAGAAATGGAATAGCAAATGGTAGTGTGTTTTGCATTTTCTTTGTTAAAATGTGTTGCACCCCCATGTTTGAGATTGATTTAAGATTTACCTCTTACAGTGGCGGTTTCAAATGTATTTATGTATAAATATTTGAGACTCACTAGATGTTGACAGAAGACGATGAGGATTACCGTTTTGGCCTCTTTATCTTTATGCAGAGATAATCCTCTTGTGTACAGATTGATAAATAATTTGATGAACTCTTCTCTGAGAGATAATCGATCTATGCATTCATTGATTGATATGAACACTACCTAAATAGATAATCCTTGTTAATGCTATAATCTGATGAATTGATGTCATGTTACTTGTCACTCATATGACACCTGTTGTGAGCTCACACATTCTTCACGAGGGATTAAAGTACCATAATTGTATACCTGTAAAAAGCATGCGTTAATAGTTCGAATTATTTTATGTTCGATTTAGAGCTTTTCAGTTACTTAAGTATATTACTTTTCAACTAATAAAGTAACTGTAACAATAAAAGTCAGTGAACACAATAAAACACAAAATACAAGTGTACGACTGACAGAAAATAATATATTATACGTTTCTAATAAGAGAGAGAAAAAGACGACCACGTGCCGCTTTCTAAGCCACTTTTCTAAGCCTTTAATTACCAACTCTTACCCAAAGAATAACAATTGGAAGAAACTCTACTCTGTCGTCATTAATCATACTTATATATATCGTCAGTTGATTAAAGTGGATATTTATTTTATCAAATAAAGAATTATTTTTTTCCTTAAATATCAAGACCTCAGGCAATGCTTATATTGTTTCAAGCTGATATATACTTTGCAGTCATAAGCAATGTAATTAGTGCTGGGCCGTTGTGAAAAATGAAAATGAAGACAAAACTGTTTCGAGTGTAGTATTAGTTTATTTAAAAACAGAGTTCTGTCAAATTTGCATTTGTAGCGACGTTTGATTGCCGTACTAGGCAATTCATCAAATCAAATTTCTTTTTTAAAAGCTGCACTTCTGGCCGTCATAACTCTGTTTTTCCAAGCGAATCAACGTAAACTTTGAACCTTTAGCACGGTCTGTATTTGTCGTATTTAGTCTTTAATTATAACAATAGCGTTTCTTTGCGCAGAATAAACAGAAGACACAACTGTTTCGATTATTTTACAAAGTATTGTTTGAAACACACGTGTTTCTGTAGCAATGCAGCACAGCACTATGTTTGTTATTCACTGTATGCAAGTCGACCGCATAACACCATGATTACAGTAGATGCGCATAGTGCAGATTACTTTATAGTACACTAAGTCAATACACAACTTGAGACAATGACAGCTAGTTTTTTCCTCATGTTTTTAATCTCAGTAAATTTCCAGTCTCGCGTGAGTAAAACCTTTGGACTAGTATTCCTGGCATACCAGTTTCGTATTCTGGATTTCGTTTTTTCCCGAGCGGAGGTAAGAAATTAATTGGGGACCGTTCATTACTGTCACTGCCATTCAAAGCCCTGTCAGTGTCCGACTCTCACAGAGTTTCTGGATTTACTTTGCCGTTTCCCAAGTGTTCTGTATTAACTTTCCTTTTTGGATAGAATAAATATGGCTCTAAACATGAAGAGGTAAGCCGGTTTTCCAGTTGATCGTATTCGTAGTCGGACATAGTGAATAAATAAAAGGCTTGCTTAAGCGAAAGTCATATCTGTCTAGCTTAAATAATATCATCTACCCTTATACCGATGTCATCAGGTCACATGACCCACAGCTCGTTAACGTTTGTTATGGAGTTAAACTTGCGACTTGCAGAGCGGAAATTCGTCGTAGGCTAAAAATTAACCAGAAAGCTCTGTATATACTGTAATCAGTGAGTAATCAGTTTAATAAAACACCAATTTAAGATTGATCTTTTGAAATTTGCTAGGAATCCTTTAATCTGAGCTAATTTTGCGTAATTATGTTTAGAAAATATAATCATACATGACCATTATATAAACCTAGGATTTTATTGCTAACGACCCACATACTTTGATAAAAAATATGTATTCAGGTGGGAGAATGCCACTCCCCAGTAACCTTTTTGTTTCCTGTGGCCAAATGAAAACAAATTCACTGCTATGGTATTTCATTACTGGTGTACCTAATGTTTTTGCTCTCAGCATTCACCTACGATAGATGGGTATCTGTATTTGTGTCTTTCAGTACTGATACATGTATTTCAGTGAAGGCTGACCGATGATTGTTCACTTTATGATGATCAGTACATGTAAGAAAAAAAAAATTCCTTAGCATACAGGATTTGGACAATATGTGCTTAAATAAGATTTTGTAACCGATAGCATAGAAAATGAAGTAATTTATGGCTTACTACATTTTATCCTGAAGGCCTACTTGGTGGTCTTTTAAATTCAAAACTTGATGAGACATTTTTTCCCTTGAAGCATGTTTTCTTAAACAATGCTACACTGTTAATCTCTGTTTTTTATTTTTATTTGATTTGATGTTTGCCAAGTTTGATGTAATTAAGCTGATTGCACATGATGCATGACGCTGTTATAAAACTCTAACCTGAAGGCACTTTATTACTTTTAAAAGGCTGCAGATATCTCATAGAATTAGCCTCCTTTTTCTGTAATGTTTGTTACCTGTTCCCATTTAGATTCTGAAGTATTTTGTACCCAAATTTACATTATTACTTGGACCCTACTATTGATAGTTAATTTAAAGCTTGGAATACAGCTTCATCTTGGATGGGAATGGCATCACATTCCATAAATTTTTGGTGTCATTATGTCCGCTGTCATGCTGTCATAATTAGCACTTGGTGAAATTTATTGTTTCAACAGAGCAAACACTTGAAAGGATTTCCCATTTGGTTCTGCTTCTTCTGACTACACATTTTGTGGTTGTGTTAAGAGTTGCTGTCTACTCTTGGAATGCAGCGCTGTCATATAAGTGAAATACCCTTGAGCACTGTGTTAAACACCAATCAATCAACCCTCATGTTGGTGTTTAATTACAGCTGTAAATTTAGGATAGAGGGGGGCATTTCAACAAAGCAATTTCTGACATTAGTCAACTTTCAAAAAAATGTACATGTTTAGCTTTTTTAAAGTTGTTTGGTTTTGTGGATAACATACTGGAGTGAAGGTGACAATTGAGAAATATTATAGTTTGAAATCACTTGTGTTTATATATCCAAATCATGAGCTGGAGTCTTTAAAGTAAGACAAGGATGATATTCATTGAAATACACGGTTCTAGTGGATTCATCTTTTTCTCACACTGCACATTTCTTGCACGTTTTATGAGATTTTTGTGTTAAAGTGGTTGGTATTAATTGATGTGCACATGCAATGTCACAACGGCACTGGAATGCTTTTTGCAACAAAGTTTGTAATGTCCAAACATCTCAATAATGTTACAATAGCAATAGTGTTAAAAATGTGGTTTCATCTCCCTATGATGTATTTACTGTGGAATATATAACACAATTATCAACGGCTTTAGAGTGAAATTATCAGGGTTGTAGTTAGAGAATCGGTATTAAGCCATTTTAGTGCGTTTTAAATTTCAGTGGAAGTCTGAATTTTGTGTGTTTGTTCGAAGCCGTGTAGAGGCCATTAAATTGAACATCTTTTTAATGTACAAATCTATATTATTTTAATTGATTGTGTGTTTTAGGTGGTAGAGATCTTGCTTCACTGTAATGTTTGTCAAGTATTACTGGAGGACAATCCACAGGATATGAAGGACAATTTCAGGACGACCTGTATCCATAGTGCTGCCAAGAATGGACATACTGAAATCATTAAGTGAGAGAAAACATTATCTATACCATTCACTGTAATTTGATGAGTTTTGGTCTGATAACAAATAATACTTTTGTGCAGAATGTACAAACAATATTTTTAGTACAGCTTGTCTATAGAAGTACCAATTAAAAGGTACCATTTTGTTGAAAGGGTATCAGCACATAAACATTTGAAAGATGGTTCAGAGCAGGCTGCATTGTCTTTGGCAAACATGAAAGACTTCATTTTTGTTTGGCACTATTATCAACTTGTTATTTTCAGTGTGATATTTATTATTTTTGGATATTTACTTATTTCAGAGTCGTTGGATTCATTTTACGTAACACATTTTTGCACCTTGCGCAATCCAAATTTACTTTAAACTGCTTTGCTGTGAAGACCCATCATTAAACAATTATTTTTTCGGCTTCATAATTGTCTTAAAAACGATAAATTCTGTCAACACCAAATGCAGACGGGCTGTGTATGACATCTGGGTGGCGCCTCTAAAAATTGAGTTAAATTCAGATCTGTATTGTTTCCCATATCTTTTTTGTGGTTTGCTCTTTGGCACTCCCTTGTTTTGACCTATTCTCCTTTGATATAATTTTGTGAAGTTGAGCACTAGTGTACAAAATTTTAACGTGTAACACTGATGATTATAATATTTTAAACATCAAATGAAAAATATGTATAGATTGTATTTATGGCTGTAACAGGAAGCTGTATACCGGCTATGTAGGATTCTAGAGCCAAAACAGCCCATGGATCATGGCAGGGACAGTCGACTGGCACTTTTAAAATCTTGGCAAAGGCTTTATTTGTTAGTTAAGTCATTAAGAGGCCTTACATTCATGCACAGGTATGAGTGTAATAAGAGGTACGTTTAATACCTACAAAACAAGCACACTTGTAAGTCACCAAAAGATTTGTAAGAAATATTTTGAACAAATTTTTGGTAAAATGTCTAATTGTTTTGACAGGTTATTGTTGCAAGCTGGTATTAATATGAACAGAATCACTCTTCAGGGCACATCTTTACATGAGGCAGCTAAATATGGCAACGTTGAAGCTGTCAAACTACTATTGGACGTAAGTATAACAAAAAGGTTTGCTATCATTACGAGACAAAACTGTTTTAAGTTCATTGGTTAATTCTGATGTTGTTGTCAAATTAATCCAACCCCTCGGTAGAAAAATGTTGAAACTTTGCCTAAAAGTATACTCACAGTAAGGTCTGCTTAAATAGGAAATGGTTAATATTTTGTAAAAATCACCCCTTAACTTGTTCTAGTTTAAGTTATAAGTTGAAATAATGACAATATTCCTCTTGGTAAGCAATACATGATGAACAACTCAGGTAAAGAGACATTTGCTTAGTTTAGAGAGGCCAGTGAATGTCACCCAATGTATGTCTATATTCCTCATCACTTGTAAAAAGTGTCTGAAACAGTATGTTGGAGAAACCAAAAATCCTCTTAGGCTTAGAGCCAACAATC
>JAVFBZ010038616.1:0-10736 GCA_032466195.1 Katharina tunicata
ACCACCACATCATCTGTAAACCTACTCCTAAATTGCACACAGCTATAATTGTTCTTAGGCGAGCAACAAGATGGCCAGGCAATGCCTCAGAGTCTAACACTCAGCGGAAGGGTGCATGATTTGATTCTCTATTTTAGAATACAACCGCCCATGCACCACTCATTATATAGTGAGATACTTTGAACACTGATTGATTGACAAATAAAACACTAAAAAACAGCGAGACCAGTGCATGGTATAAACTCCTTTTACACGAAAATGGCCAAACATTGTTCATTGATATGTTCAGAATTAATATAAAACACAGTCCTTGTCCTAAAAAAGTAAATTTTCCTGTCCGCATGAAACAATTACTCTTGCTCTTTATAAGACCATTTTGTAGTATACCTATAAAATCGTGACATTGTGGTAGATGTTAAAGATAGAGTGACCTCTGTCATTCCATGTTAAAAGTCATCGAAACTTTGGATTGTTTTGATCAGCATGTTTTTGGCGCCGATTGTCTATTTAATTGGTGTTGATATTACGCAGGTTTTAAAATGAAATGGATTATGATTGTTTACTTTAACATGCTGCAAGTGACAGATTATCTTTTGTTACATTAAGTCGGCGATGGCCCTGGAGTATAGAGGGACATATTACCATTGTTCCTCGCAGCTACCCAGATGAAGTTTGTTTTATAAATTTGAGTTGTTTTTCTATTGCCCCGATTCCCATGTTCTATTTCACCTACAGTCAGTTTTTTTTAACCCCGTAAAAAGCACAGGCGCCGATTTTGACAGGTTTGTTATAATACAGCGATTCGGGGTCAGATTATGAGGCATTATCAGAGACGGTGTAAAGACTGACCTTGAGTTTAATTCTCGTTTATATTTTGTCTACCCTCTTTATTAAACAGCTGGCAGTATTTTCCGTTTTATTCTGTTTTCGTCTTCAAACATTTCATTAATGAGATTGAAAAGTTATACAAGTAAATGATTTGTTTGTCTAATTGGGGTTTTTCGCCGTACTGTTTCACTTATATTACGGCCCAACAGCCGAGGAGGTGAAGGGAACCACCCTAAACGACACTTACGTCACGGACAGTGACTGGAGGAAAACAGGACACCACAGCATACACCGGCTTCCCGATGACCCTAATTATTATAGCTCAGATCGAGAGCGCAAGGACACGGAAATCTCCCGCAATCCACCTGCCCTTTATATAAATGACGTAGTTTTGAATATATGTATATGCATTTTTGTCAAGAGGTCACACTGGTACAGGGATATCGACTAATTAAATCCGATAAATCATCTCATGTTCTAGTTAAATTCTCAGAGACAAGTTTCCATATATCTTAATCTCGAGTTGTTCTGGATAATCTAAAGGCGCGTCTTGAGAAAAGGCAATACATGTAACATTTAAATCGCGAAGATAAATATGTTGCGAATATGTTACACACAAAGATATATATATATATGGGTTAAAATAAACACAACCTGAAGATATATATATATGGGTTAAAATAAACACAACCTGAAGATATATATATATGGGTTAAAATAAACACAACCTGAAGATATATATATATATGGGTTAAAATAAACACAACCTGAAGATATATATATATATATATGGGTTAAAATAAACACAACCTGAAAGAAGTGTCGTTTAGAGTTAGTAATAAACATAAATAGTCTACCAATGAAGACGAGGGCAGATATGTATGGGTTATCTGATATAAAGGGAGTTTCGTCTTAACCGAATAGTCCCTGAGAATTTTGTTCTCCTTGTACGCTATATATATATGATAGGTCTATATATGTATAAATATTTCTTTTTCTAGTGTTTATCAATTTCAATTTGATATTGATATGTAAGTATCGCTATATTTTGTGGACGACACCACAGTCCAACACACCTGTACACAAATATAACCCTTGAGCAAGATGCAAAATACCAGACAATTTTAACACAATGATGAAGACAATTAGGCGTACGGATAACGAGTGTTTTATTTTTTCATAGGTTAAAATGCTTTAAGTTGGCGTTATTTTTAAGGTTGTAGGCTACCCCTAGAAAGAGCCCCCTGGCTATTTGGGCAGTATGTTTGAAGCAAAGTCATTCAAAGCGAGGGTGGGGCTATCGTTTGATCGTTTATCTCATCTGATCACTGAATAAAGCAATCCAGAGACCAATCGACCTGTGCTCAAAACGATCAATAAAACAAAATCCAAATTTATTGTGCGCCAAAAATGTATATATTTCGAATGCCGGTGGATGCAAGCAAAATATTCTTTCTCTTTATTTATGCAAATATATATATGCCTTACCAGTTCACCAAAATAAACCAAAACATCAAACACATTTTTGGGTAATATCTAGATAAAAAAAAAGACACTATTTCAGTGTCCCGTCAACATTTTTTTTCTCTACGTTTATACAAATATATTACATAAAACATGTATTTGCTGTGTATATCTACCCCCTCATTTTCAGTATAATGTTAGAGTTATGTCGACTCAATCGAACAACCCTCATTTTTTGTACAGACTTCCTTCTACCATACATGACGCTGTCGTACCTTTAGAAACATATTTTCATCAATAGTTTATTATTGGGCAAACAGGGAAGTTTTTAGTGTTAATCTGTTACTTGTTAGCATCAATCCATGAGCTAGTATAATGGATACTCAAATATGACACTCCAAAATACACACACTACATATGGTATGTATATACAGCCAGTAAAAATGTATCCGCCTTAGAAGATGTCGTACGTGGGCGGAGGTTATATAACAGAACAGCTAAGTGGGCCACTTGCTTCCTAAGTTCCTGTAGCGACAACACAATGTTATAATACTGAGTATATGTCAAAAAATGAGTTAGACCAAACCACATTCCTTGTGGCCGAGATGCTGTAGAAATATTTTGTGTTACGGAATTTACGCCACTAACTGAGGTTGACGGTTTTACCCATTGAACCTTATAAAACCCTTTCGACCAACTCCTTGCAACATTTACGTCCCCGCATCTACTGGATCCCGACGGCCCATTTTAGTTTTTTGGGCTGTTTAGTATCCGAGTGTATTTTTTATTTAGTATATATTCTACAATTAACCACTCTATATGGAATAAATATGATCTCATTTGGAAACTGAACAATTATATATAGGATTCTTTCGGGTTTTTTTAAATATTATTAAATGTACGACATGCTTGCGTTTTGACTCCAATGGCTGTGGGTTCCTTTCCCACACTGACTATAGCTATAAAATTTACCCGACTATATAGTTTATATTTTATCAAATTAAACGAGTGTGATCAAAAAATATAGTCAATATTTTATATTCTATATTCTATAGATTCCACGTATATGTTACCCGGAAGAACTACTATGTTCGTATATGTCTGTTTGTGATAGATACTCCGGGAGAAGTGCTAGTACAGAATCTCAGAATTTGCACACTTGTCTATGAAGCTCTGATCGATCCAATTTTGTATTTTTTAATATCATAGGATTTTCTTCTGTGTGTACATGTCTCTTTCTCTGCTGCATCTTTCTTTTAATGATTTTGAACTACTAAAAAGTATTAAGCTTTAAAAAATTGTCCATGCAAATTTTGTAAAAAAAATCAATGTAGGCCTATATCCAAAGTCTAGAATCCGTAGCTTCCTCGAATTTAGAGACCATTATGCTTTGTCGGTTACTTCCGGCTATACACCCACCTTTCCTTTACACAAGAAAGCAGTTGGTAAACACTCGTGGATAAGACGTGAAATCTAATTTCACCCATATGTTTTCGACAACTGACAAACACGCAGTTCAACCGAGTTTAGTACTTAATTTAAATATTTTTGTAGATCTATATTTTTCTCTTCCTTATTGCCTTGTGGTATGCAAATAAACGGAAAACTAATACTAGTATGCGAAGTCCGTTATTATTGTACTGAATAGACTATACAGGCACCAACTGAACTATACATGTGAAAGAGAATTACATTAATAAGTAAACTCATAAATTTGGTATTATCGGCTCAATATGCCGTTTTTGTAGTTCAATTTAATGTTAATATAAATTGTTTATATACTGAGAAATATGAGTTGTTTCGTAAAGAATATGACCATAAGAAGTTATATCGTTGGTGAAACTGTTGTCTTCTAAAGAATTAAAAGGACATTATGTATAACTCAAAATTTTGCAGAATGAGTCCATTGCGGGAATTAAACCTATATGTAACTGTTCAATATTATCTGGTGTTATATGTATAGTTTTGTTGCCACTAAGCAGCCATCAAGTACAACCCTAATGCAAAACCACATGTGGAAACATGACAAAATAAATCATTTAATTAGGTCAAATCAACACATGTCTTTTATCATGTCAGTATTACGTATCCACGTCGAGGGGCTGTGAACAGTATATCACAATAAACCAGTGTTACGCGATTCTCTTCGCCCATTCACGAATACAAACCATGGCATCTGCTCCTGCTATACCTCCTTTGATATATAATTCGCGTAAGCTGTCGAGTCCGCGGAAGACAAACAGTTAGCGATTCTAACAGCCTATCACGTTCAGGTCCTCGCCCGATCCCGTTACGCTAAAGCCTTTGTGCCTCGTAATTAAAACAAGCACTGCCTAAAAATCCAATAAGCAGGTTTTCATTGAGCTTAGACGATGTTGGCGTGCAGATGTGCAGGACTTTACGCTGTATAACAATCTTACATCATCTTTAGTCGTATACAAGATGTGTTTTAGATACTCCGCATACAGACTGTGCAAATTAAATCCACTTCCAAAACATGTTAAAACCTTAAATGCCAGCGACAGTGGAACTTGTAGAAGAATTTTAACCGCATTCCTTACGTGACTATAACCTTTGTCCAAACCTCCGAAAGAAACTGTTTAAAAAATCAATAAATGCAATAGTACTATATATCGTTGATGTCCATTCATTTTTTGTTTTGTATTTCAAATTCTCAACATTGTCCAAATATACTAACAAGTATATAGCTGGATGATTTATGATAACATATAAAACGTGGTATATTGGAGGTATCACTTTCTTTTAAAAGTGGATGTAAGTTAAATATTAGATACTAGAATTTCATCCGGTAAGTTTCGCGTATAAGAGAGTATAGTAACAACTTCATAGAATGGCGAACAGTTCCTGGAATGGCATAAACCTATATATATCCGGCATGGACATTTCGTCGTTCTTCGCAGCTGACCATATCCTCTACTGTTAGTTGAAATAAGTGTACTTTAACTAGTAAAGATGGAGTAACTGTAATTTGTATATTAATATATCCATCCGTAATTTTAGACGGTTCATTTGAAGCCTGTTCTGAGATTTTTGAGCAAGTTATAGAAATATATCTTGTTGACTTTTTCAGCCTGACCACCACAGTGCGTGTAAACGCTATATCTTCAACTGGCCTGTCAAGATCTATTTGGTTACTGAACGCCGTGAGTGTCCGAGCAGTTTATTTGGGGATTTCGCGGAACCTGCTTTTGGCATGCTGCCTTATCACGCTTATTCGTGAACTGATGGAGAATTTCCTGTCATGCTTACAAAATAACTCGTGATAGATCCTAAACAGAAACATTACCGATGACATCATGTTGCATACAAATCATGCCAGGTTTGTTCCAAGTGCCGTAAAGATACTAAAAAAAAAGAATTACCATACCATTTTTTTTATATTAAAAAGTAAGATATATCAAATAAATGTGAACAATTTTCTGGTGTGAATCATCTAAATGAATGACAAAATCAGTATAAAATCATCATAACTAAACAAATACTTTATTCCGAAGCTTTTCAAATAATTGCAGATAAATAACTTAAAACAACCAGGTTGACAAGATGGGCGTTAAAATTGTCCTCAAAATTACCACATTGTTACTTCTATAGGAGCAAGATTATTTTCTGACAAACCAAGGCTGTCATGGCTGAATCATATAGTATCAAAGTTAAACAGCACTAAAACTTATGCTTATGGCCAATAAACACGAGATTTCATGGATGATAACTTCTTTTTTGGCATCGGTTAACACATGCAGATATTAACATCATCGTCAACCATGTACGCGCAGTAACCGGAATTATGGTGGCCAGAGTATGTCGAAACATTATAAAGTGTATCTTGAGATCGTAAAGAAAATGCATTTCTAGACTTGGAAACCATCGATCTATCGAAAGGGTCGGAATGGGTGTGCTAATTTCAGAAGAGTTTGAGAGCCATTAGGCATTAGAGCATCATGCGAGAGTTTCGTTTTATGTTGTTGTTGATGTTGGGGGGATGGGGTAGTTTGGCTGTTATTTTTTCAAGTTTTTTTGGTATGGCAAAATTAGGACATGCCGATGAACACGGTGAATCCATAATACGTCCCAGCTTAGATGACATTCCCTTGAACATGGATGGACGAAATAAGGCTTCGTGAATTTCTGGCCTTCTTTGTCGGACTTTTGTCAGATTTACATCATTTGATGATCAGAATGGACGTATGACATGTCATCAGTGCACATGGGCAGTATACGTAATCAGATTGCGCCTGCGTTAACAAAAGCGACTTTCCTCACGTGCGGTTTCCATGGTCATGACTTAACTCCCTCTCGCTAAGTTCTGTTTGTATTTGGATGAAGAAGATATGGAACTTAAGACTGCCCGTGCAGCTAGTTAAACCCCACTGCCTGTCGGGAATTAGCCAGCTCTGCACTATTTAACGCCGCGCATGTTCAAGTGGACCTTACCGCGAAAGTGTAAACAACATGAACGGCTGTAACTGATAGTATTACGTCACAGGCATGACGTACCGCTTGGGCGAAGGACTGAAACCGGTTAATGCAAATAAACACTCACTTCTGTTGAAGACAGCAAATTAGTTCATAGTAAACTATACCCTTATTTGTTTGGTGTGGCCCTCAAGCAGTTTCTGCAAATAATTAAATCGGAAACTCAGCAACAAGTTCGTAATTTTGGACCACACCCAACGTCACAGACGTTTTACAATGCAGGGTTCTTAATTTACATTTTAGTAAGATACAAATCATACGATATAGGTGGCCCGATAGAAAGACAAAAAGATAAACATGTTTTATATTTATATTTCTAAGGTGCACGTGTTAGCACCATTTTCTTTTTGCACTGATTGTCAGCGGTTTTACCAATGCAGTTTTCCTGCACTAAGTTTCGCAGCCATTGAACATGAGATTGAAGAAATGGACATTGTTGTTGTCAGTAAATTCTTATGAGGTAAAAATAAAATATAAGGCTGGAAGGAATTGATTTTTTCCTTAACAGTATCGATCTTTGATTAACACTACGGTATCATCTACAGGTCCCATATTAAACCGTATAGACACGATTTGAATGACCTTTAGAAGCTGGATAAACATAAAAAAACAACAAACAAAATCTAAACCTTTGCTGCTTCAATTTTGTTTTGTCTTGATCTATTTATTGTATGTGTTGGGGTGAACATTTTAGCTGCTTATTCTGTTACTTTAAGTTTTGAAAATTATACTGATACTTTAGTTAGCTTTATAATAATTCATCTATACTATACCTCATGCATGGGCATCTTAACCCACTAGAGTTTATCTCTTGTTGTAGACTTATACATGCATCCCAAAACTATGGACTGCAATTAATCTCACTACGTTTATTCTCACATGTTATAAATTGTGCCAAGCTATGATTGTTCTATACCACTGCAGACAGTTAATTACTCCAGAAGTTACCTTTATACCCATGTTATAAATACTTATGTAAACAAGTAAGGCCTTCTTAATCTATTCACTGAACCCTTGACCAAGTACTATGTTATCCTTATCTTATCCGCATGCATTTCATGAACATATTATTTCTTGTTTAAGCGGCATTTAGAAACTGTAGGTAATCATTATTGGAACAGATTTTATGGATATCAACTTCTTCTTTATTATAAAGAAAAAGTATATAATAAAGAAGAAGTTGATATCCATTAAATCTGTGTTCCAATATTATTTCTTGTTTGAGTGGCATTTAGAAGCCGGGTACATAACAAAAACATGACAAAGATGGATATACCCTATTACTGTAGATATACCCAGAAGTTGTAAATCCATCGTTGTCATGTTTTTGTAACATATTATTTATATATGCTCAATTAACTTTTAACTAGAATATATTGTTTAAGATCTCATCATATACTTCGGTTCATTTTAAACCTCTAGTATCCAAACGTTGAGCTTTGAAGGCTCTGACATCACAAAAAAGAAGTGGTCATTCGGATATAATATTTTGTTGTTTATTATTGTATAAGATAGTACGTAGTTATGTCTACAAGAGACTGAGATAGAAAATGAGATTGGAATACCATTATATTTAATATAATGGTTTTATAATATTACAAATTTTATGTAATATTATAATATAATAAATATCAAAAGCTAGCTTGGTTAGATTTTGGGGGGATATTTATTCGTCCAAATTACATAATGCACTATCATCGGTATTGTATTACGGCTACTATCCGACATGATGTCCGACACACTCAAAAATCTTACATTGTATAAGAACTACTATCCGGCGTGATGCCCGACACATTCCCAAGTATCTAAACACATTGTAGAAGAGCTATATACAATCCGGAACTATGTCCGACACACTTCTCGATCTCTGATATTAATGTCTTTATTCAGTGCTAGTATACGTGGATGGCATGTACATCATGCTGTTTAAATATTGACGGCTGATTTAGTGTCTGTCTTTTATACTGAAGTTATTATCTGTGTTTTTTTTTTGGCAATAGGTTTTTCATACGTGAATTTGAATTCGTCACCTGCTTATGATTAGTGTAGAACCAAACAAATAAGCACTGTGCCTTCGTTTTCGTTTACTTCAAGCACCTGAGTTACAAAGATGTACGGCGGAAGCGATTTACAAGATGGTTAACCAATCAATGTGAAAATATTTGCTTGTGGTATACAAGTAATTTGTATAGGAATGCGTAAATGCCGGAACTCGCTGTACGCGCTTAGCTGAGCAGAACTCTGGAATCGCGAATTGCAAGTGTTTCGCGGTTCGCGTTAACGGATGCAGCAGTTAACAGACTTCACGAGTCAATAAGTATCAGCATAGTTAGAGTAGCACTAACCCTTGCCAGTATGACTCTTCTGCTTAGTAAACGAGCCTCCTACTTAAACCAACAAACTGTCTCAACACCACATCGCGTCTGACAACCTGCTTTCCATCCACTGCTATACCAAGCATTCAGCCTAATCAAGTGTTCGTTACGCGTTTAACGAATTAGACAAGGTGCCATTCTAAGGCCAGCTCCTTTTGCTCATTTATTTCCGGGGCGTCTTTAAAGATGAGTTATAAAATGCACATTCCTTTCTGCAGGGCGCAAGTTATCACAGCTCACGTATTCTAACAGTGAAATGTATTGTTCCATTTAACATGTTTTGAAACTTTGTATGTAGGAGAGTATAAGAATAAAATAAGGTAATTATTTTGAATATCAAATGATAATCTGCCTTTAAAATCCGTATATGACCCATGAATGACCAGTAACATTTACAATTTATTGACATCTCGGTATAAAACATCAGCGACTTTTCTTGCATTTGGTTCCAGATTATATTTATGCTGTCACACTAAGCAATGGAGGAACATTATCTTTCCAACATTTATAACACAATGGTTGTGTTAATGTGATGTCTACTGTTGGAATACAGCGCCCTCGTATAAGTGCAAAAATACCATTGAGCACGGCGTTAAACGCCAATCAATCAATCTGCATGATTCTTTTCATAGTGCTTGTGAATTTTTCAGTAGCGTAAGACTAAAATCAATGTTCTATTATCCAATTTTGCCATTCGTATTAATTTGGCTTATTTATGCAACTTGAATATGAATTATGATGAAAACCTAGTTCAATGTATTGTGCTCGTTGTCTGTTAAAAAATACACATTCCATCAGATAAAGAACTATCTATAAACAATGTCAGCTGATGTGGATAAAATCCCCCATAAATTAGCCACCATGAGCATTAATTACGTCTTAATTACGATAGATGGACAGAAATCGCACCAAATGTGGTTTCTCTTGCACGTGAAGGCTAGTTGAGATTTCCACGTGTTGACCCTACCAACCTTGCTGTTTAATAGTGCTTAATTTTAACGTACATCCGGTGTCAGATACTTAGAGTATAATTTGCATGGAACAGAACATGTCTCTTTCCAGCGCTAGCGCCTCTTACAGCATTTTGATCACCTTCTTCGCGCTTTGATGGCCGTTCCTCGAGAACATTGCCAGCGATAACTTAATTATACATCGCGATTCCCGTGTCAGACTATCTCTTGATGACTTTATACTCGGTGTCTACTGAGCCAGCCCTTTAAATCTATTATATACAATAAAAACGGCATTTTATTGAGAGAGAAAACATATCTTTCAACCCAGGCTCCTGAACGAAACCATTCTTTATTTCTTGATTAGCTTTCGCATAAAAATACGAGGTTTTGTCCCTCCTTTGTTTTTCTTATTCTCCCTGAAAGTTAATCTAAGGCGAAAATAAACTAACAGGTCAATTTGTTTGTGGCGGAAATGACCTTGTGGCGGAAATGACCTTGCCAGAAAATAACTGCTCCCGACGGTTTACCATGTTTAAGTCAATTCAGTTTATATTTTACCTCTGGAATAACTCTTCATTATTAAGCAAAGTATAATAATATTTCATTATAAATTAACCAACGC
>JAVFBZ010038638.1:0-10731 GCA_032466195.1 Katharina tunicata
GTCATTCTAATATTACATCGTGTCATTCTAACGTAGCCATAACGTCAGTTTCTAAACAAATTATAGACTGTTCTTTTTTCATTTAAAGTATATTTTGTTGAGATTTGTAACCATTGCTTGAAAACGATCTTACTATCTAGATCGAAACGTCGATTACCAATATATCCAGGAGTTGAAAATCCATCTCAGTCGTCATGTCTTTGTTATTTACCTAGCTTCTAAATGCCACTCAAACAAGATATACTGATCTTTCAATATACCAGACACTATACTGACCTTTCAATATACCAGACACTGGAGTATACTCACCCTTAAATATACCAGACACAGGAGTATACTGACCCTTAAATATACAACACACTGGAGTATACTGACCTTTAAATATAGCAGACACCAGAGTATACTGACCCTAAAATATACCAGACACAGGAGTATACTAACCCTTAAATTATATACCAGACACTGAAGTATACTGACCTTTCAATATACCAGACACAGGAGTTAACTGACCCTTAAATATACCAGACACTGGAGTATACTGACCTTTAAATATACCAGACACTGGAGTATACTGACCGTTAAATATACAAGACACAGGAGTATACTGACCCGTAAATATACCAGACACTGGAGTATACTGACCCTTAAATATACCAGACACTGGAGTTGATGACCTTTAAATATAACAGACACCGGAGCATACTGACCGTTAAATATACCAGACACTGGAGTATACTGACCCTTAAATATACCAGACACTGGAGTTGATGACCTTTAAATAAAACAGACACCGGAGTATACTGACCTTTAAATATATCAGACACTGGAGTATACTGACCGTTAAATATACCAGACACCGGAGTATACTGACCCTTAAATATATCAGACACTGGAGTATGCTGACCGTTAAATATACCAGACACCGGAGTTTACTGACCGTTAATATATATCGGACACTGGAGTATACTGACCCTTAAATACAGCAGACACTGGAGTATACTGACCCTTAAATATAGCAGACACTGGAGTATACTGACCGTTTAATATACCAGACACAGCAGTATACTGACCGTTAAATATACCAGACACTGGAGTATACTGACCCTTAAATATAACAGACACCGGAGTATACTGACCCTTAAATATATCAGACACTGGAGTATACTGACCCTTAAATATACCAGACACTGAAGTATACTGATCGTTAAATATACCAGACAGAGGAGTATACTGACCGTTAAATATACCAGACACTGGAGTATACTGACCCTTAAATATACCAGACACTGGAGTTGATGACCTTTAAATATAAAAGACACCGGAGTATACTGACCCTTAAATATACCAGACACTGGAGTTGATGACCTTTAAATATATCAGACACTGGAGTACTACTGACCCTTAAATATAGCAGACACCGGAGTATACTGACCGTTAAATATATCAGACACTGGAGTATACTGACCGTTAAATATACCAGACACTGGAGTATACTGACCCTTAAATATACCAGACACCGGAGTATACTGACCCTTAAATATATCAGACACTGGAGTATACTGACCCTAACATATACCAGACACTGGAGTATACTGATCGTTAAATATACCAGAAACTGGAGTATACTGATCCTTAAATATACCAGACACTGGAGTATACTGACCCTTAAATATACCAGACACTGGAGTATACTGAACCTGGAATATACCAGACACCGGAGTATACTGACCCTTAAATATACCAGACACAGGAGTATACTGACCGTTAAATATACCAGACACAGGAGTATACTGACCGTTAAATATACCAGACACAGGAGTATACTGACCGTTAAATATACCAGACACTTGAGTATACTGAAAACACTAACCATCATAAAAGTGAAAGACTTTGAGAGCGGGGTTAAACACCAATCAATGAATATCATGTTTTACGTATTCGGATCATATGACTACGGAATCTTTCATTATACTTTAGTTGTTGTACATATTTATTTGTTAACAGATGCTATTGATATTGTACCCCGTCTTTTTGAAAATAACTTAAAACGGGGCATTTTCAAATGTTTTCTGATTTCTCTGTTAGCAAAACCAAGAACGATAGGATTTGTAATAGAGTTCAGTGCCCCTAGAAACACCCCGATTGCATAGAGGGCGTAAGGGGCAATCCATTCAGTTATCCACGTCAATGTAAACCATTGATAATCAATTATAAAGGCAACGCAAACTGGAATGTAAGATAAAATAGTCATGTGACAGAGGCCCAGTAAGATGAACACAACTCGTCTGCTTCTTTGAAATTGACTTCCTTCTCGACTTGGAAGTGGAACGCTCCCTTCGTTTAGAGTGACGACGCTTCCTGAGGTCGAACGCTTTCTATGACGTCTAACAACGCTGAACAGTTTCGCGTTCAAACAAAGGAGAAATAGCATACCTGGAATAATGTTACCAGCTATAAACAATCCTGTGTACTGACCGGACATAACTTCAGCGAAGTTGCAATCTCTAAAAGTGGCATTAACAAGCTGTCTGTCGTCGATGTTGTTCCACCCAATCGGGAGAGCACCTATACTCACCGAATAAATCCAGATGCATGCGATTGTGATCAAAATACGTTTGCGCGAGACCCAATCCGGGTATCGAAGAGGGTAAAGGATTGCCAAAAGTCTTTCAATGCTGGCTGCAATCAGAGAGAATATTGAAGCCACGGGTACAATCACGGCTGGGGTGTTCAGAGCGATACATAAATGTTCGTTCCCTCCGAAGACGTTTAAATCTGCCACGAGATGCGTCGGAATGCTGAGCAGACCCACCAGTAAGTCAGCCACGGCTAAACTCAGGAGAAGACAGTTGTTCCACGTCCTGAGTTTCTGGAACTTGGAGATCAGCACGATGATGATAGTGTTACATACGATGATGACACAGGCCGCCAAGACCAACAGAACAAACCTGGTGATTTGAACCGAGGTCCAAACAAATTGTTGTGGAGCGTTGCTTTCTGCAAGGTCTGTGTAGTTCATTTCGCGACTTCACAAAAACCGATTATCAACTCACTTGGAAACAAGCCTGTAAACTCGACTGTGTGTTCTTAACATGCAGTCACTGGTTGTTGTGATCTGCTATTCACGGTTGTGTACATACTTTGAACTGGTGTCAGCCTTTGCCATGTCACAATATAGTTTCTTAGCAACATGGAGATAAATCATACCGTCCTACAAATGTCCTTGTGTCAATGTTCGTTTAAGATTTTTAAAGAGTTGGCTCCAAACGATTTGTTTCCAATGTCATTGCAAAGTTAAACCTTTTGTCCACTATCTCCATTGTAGGCCTATTATGCATTTTCGTTTAGACCGTTTGTTACTCGAGTGCCTGTCAAACAGTGTTTCAATTCCACCTTTTAAAAAAAAAACACAGTCAGTTATGACGAGTGGGTTGAAACTTCTTTTGGTACAGATAAAGTCTTGCAAATAGATTTTGTTTGCAAAAGTCATTAATTCAACTTGATATTTCAGAGATAAACCACAATGTCATAGAAGTGTAGAGTAAGTTGGAAAACTGATTCTGGTTCTCTTTATAAACTCTCGATAATAAATCTTCAATAGTCACAAATTGTCTATCTTTTTAATATTTTCAAAGAAAATCGCACTGTCATAAAAACTTCGACTTGGTTGTAATGTCCGAGGTTCTAGATAAACTCGCGCAAATTGAACCTAATTTCTAGACTTAAGGAACAACCTCTGTGTATCGTAAAGAAAATGCTCTTTATAACAGTTGATTCCTTGTGGTTCGCGATATAATTCCTTTTTTACGGCGCTGATTATTTTTCGAACATAACAATACAGCTATACCTGTGCTGTCCTTCGTTTGATTAACATGACTGAGGCTCCATTTCTGAAATAACAAGATAACATTTATGTAAAAATCCAAAACATATTTTCTATTTAAGGTTAATCTAACCATCAAATGCTCAAATGTGCTATTTTTTAGATTGCAATTTAAAAAGCATGATCATATTGAATATCCAAATAGAGGCCATTCCTTTTTAGAATTTGTCAACGGTAATCCAAGCATATGAATCTATGTTTGTTCTGATTTGACCAACCCAGTTGCTGTACATGTACTTAATTGACCAGCACCGTTCCCTTAATGTATCTGAAGCCATTGCACATCGTTCGCGTTATATATACCAAGAAAAGTTAAATTTCTTATGCTACCTTTTCCGAACTTTAGCTAGAAATTTCTCTGTCTAATGCGTCCCAATGCCCAGAGTCAGGGTCTGTCCTATGCATGTTATTAAATGATTCAACAAATTGCTTTATTTATCAACACTATTGCGTTCCTTTGCTGCTAACACCATCCGGTACTCTAACGTTACTAAGAAACCTGACCGTGTGAGGCCGTTTGACTAACAGATCCGAATAGCCAAATCTATCGGAACAAACCAAACACGGAGTAAACAGGACAGAAATGTCAGGGGTAAAGTATCAAATAAATTGATAAATGCCATCCTTTGTTTGTCAGAGCGCTGATACACACTGTCCGGAAACACTCGAATTCACAGTGAGGCTGAACTAACTAGCAAACATACAGTGACGCCATTAGTATGCAGGAACGATTTCGTGCGGTTAGTCTACAAGGTTAAGACACCTTTTACATTTTTTTCGTGTTTAGATTAACCCTTAACCTTATATTAAACCCAGACTAAACCCCAAACCAAAACGAAAAGGGACCACTTACCAAAAACAAAAAAACTTGACATACGTTAAGGAATATTTCACGAGCGCAATATTGCAGAGCTCCTTATCTAAAATTCGTAGACTGTTCCCTTAGATATTGAGAGAGACTCCGTATGAAATAAGGATTAATTCCTGTACAAAAATTATATCTCAAATATTTATATTCCTGAAAAGTTGTGGAATATTCCGGAAGTGCTGTATTCGCGAAATTTTCCAGAAAACATAAAGGCTGATTATAGTGGATGGTCATACTAGGGGAGCAGTGACTGATTATAGTGGATGGTCATACTAGGGTAGCAGTGGCTGATTATAGTGGATGGTCATACTAGGGTAGCAGTGGCTGATTATAGTGGATGGTCATACTAAGGGAGCAGTGGCTGATTATAGTGGATGGTCATACTAGGGGAGCAGTGGCTGATTATAGTGGATGGTCGAACTAGGGGAGCAGTGGCTGATTATACTTGATGGCCATACTAGGGGAGCAGTGGCTGATTATATAACAAATGGTCTTATTGATAATACAAAAATGTGATATTTCTGTAGAGAATCTGGCTGTTTGATGGTTTTATCCTTCTTTGTGTACTGCATGAGAGTGCATTCAATCCTTTCTAGACAACAATTCATTCGTTTGAGCTTCAGCTGATCAAACGTTTAATCTGACGATCAATATAATACTTTGTTCCTCAAATCAGCTTGGTAAAAATATATCGAGCAAATATAACTCGATCTGCACACAGTTTTATCACTCCAATAACATAGAAGTACAACACATGTCTGCACACATGTGAGCCGTGTTTTGTTTATTATGTTGTCATTTTACATCACGATGAATAATCTTAGTCCGTTTTTTTTTTTGTTTTTTTTTTTACTGCCAATTTTGTTCGTGTATTAAGCAGAGTTGATATGGAGTACTATAACTTATAGTCAAACAACTTTACAATATACCAGCCACCTTGTGATGAACAGATGTTCAATTCTTATCAACAGAACTATCGTTAAAGTAAATAAACGTGCAAAGCTTCTTTTAGTGGCGCATTACAAGTTGGAGAATCGTTTGAATTTTACATCACTGATATCACTAGCCATTATTCGCTCCTACATTTACTACAGACCAAGTGTCATGCCTCAATTAGGAGCGTATAGCCATTAAAGACAAACAGTTTTTGCATTAATTGTATGTCGTTTCGCTGTGGATTTTTAATCCGTTATAGAATGATAGATGGCACCCACAAATCTATAGGCTACAGTAATGTATACTAAGAAAAATTCATTTGGAAACAAATAACTAACTTTCAGAACGTTTTTATATAAAAACGAAAGTAGTCAGGGTCTTACGTATGTCCTTTTTGTCTGATAGTTGTGTTTAAGTTGACCTTTTTTGTCTGATTGTGGTGTTTAAGTTGCCCTTTTTGTCTGGTTGTGGTGTTTAAGTTGCCCTTTTTGTCTGGTTGTGGTGTTTAAGTTGCCCTTTTTGTCTGATTAGGTGTTTAAGTTGCCCGTTATAGTTTGTCTGATCGTGGTGTTTAAGTTGACCTTGTCTGATTGTGATGTTTAAGTTGACCTTTTTGTCTGATTGTAATTGAATTAAAAACGGTACATACAATAAATTATTAAAACTAAGTGTTAAAGGCTCAAGATTGTCAAGATTTACAATAAAGAAAACATTTTATTAAACAGAAGCAGAAAAATAAAATGAAACTACTAATTGTTACAGGATCAGTATTGAACTCACCTTGTATGATTGTAGTTAAATTCAGTTAGAGTCAAAGCAAATATGTTCACCATCTGTGACCGGATAATACCGTTCAACAATTCCTGGATTAAATGATACCTTGAACAATAAGATTTAATTTTACCAGGTTTTTTTTCATCAAAATCTTCGAATATCACATTGACATAAGGAGGGGTAATAATGATTAGACGTGACGAAAATGTTGAAAAACATACACTCAAATTATCAGGAACCGACCGATAAATTAACACCTGACTGCGACATGTGTTTTACTGAATATCGTTTGGCCTTTAACAATGATTTCCACAGGTAGCAGTTCAGAAACTGAGACTGTGGACCGAAGGAAAAATTAAGCTTTTTTATTGGTCAATTCAGTAAAGTGTACTTTTTGCATACCTTAAGCTGATTTGTCGACCGAGACTATAAGCCTGGTTGATTGGCCGATTCTAGCTTAAGCATTATTGTGATTTATTCTTGGTCTCTCTTTCAGGTAACGACATTATATAAGTAAAAGAAAACGGGAACATGCAGATAAGACCAGATTGTGGCGAAACTGAAAGATTACGAGTAATTTTAGTCATGAGCCAAGTGCAATAACGTCACACGTAGCCTAAAAATTTAAAAGACGTCATTCCAAATTTCGGCCTCAAATTGTTATCGAATATTATGAGATTTGGCCCTTTAATAGGCCTACAAAAATTTCTTAGACATACTAAAGAACTCTGATTTCAATAGCGGTTTTGGGTTGACCCTTATATTTTCAAACATTTCTGTACCATGATATAATGTGGGAGTATTACTGAAGTATATGAAATATGCATCAAATATCCTTGGTAAAAAAAAAGGAAAAACGTCCTATTTCGCGGTTTCACGATAAATAGTTTCCAAACCACTAAGTAGCCACCTTGTGATGAACGTTATTTGGGATCTTGACCTACCCCAATCGCACACGACAAGTCCATGAAATAAATGTCTTAGTGACAGATGTTCAATTCTTATCAACAAAACTATCGTTAAAGTAAATAAACGTGCAAAGCTTCTTTCAGTGGTACATTACAAGTTGGAGAATCGTTTGAATTTTACATCACTGATATCACAAGTCATTATACGCTCCTACATTTACTACAGACCAAGTGTCATACCTCAATTAGGAGCGTATAGCCATTACAGATAAACAGTTTTTGCATTCATTATGTGTCGTTTCGCTGTGGATTTTTAATCCCACATAAAATGATAGATGGCATCCACAAATCTATAGGCTACAGTCATTTATGCTACGAAAAAATCATTTGGAAACAAATAACTAACTTTCAGAACGTGTTCGGTTTTATATAAAAACAAAAATAGTCAAGGTCTTACTATGTCCTTTTTGTCTGATTGTGGTGTTTAAGTTACCTTTTTTTGTCTGATTGTGGTGTTTAAGTTGCCCTTTTTGTCTGATTGTGTGTTTAAGTGGACCTTTTGTCTGATTGTGGTGTTTAAGTTGACCTTTTTGTCTGATAGTTGTGTTTAAGTTGACCTTTTTGTCTGATTGTGGTGTTTAAATTGCCCTTTTTGTCTGATTGTGGTGTTTAAGTTGCCCTTTTTGTCTGATTGTGGTGTTTAAGTTGCCCTTTTTGTCTGATTGTGTGTTTAAGTTGTCTTTTTTGTCTGATTGTGTTGTTTAAGTTGACTTTTTTGTCTGATTGTGGTGTTTAAGTTGACCTTTTTGTCTTATTGTGGTGTTTAAGTTGACCTTTTTGTCTGATTGTGATGTTTAAGTTGACCCTTTTGTCTGATTGTGGTGTTTAAGTTGCCCTTTTTGTCTGTTTGTGGTGTTTAAGTTGCCTTTTTTGTCTGATTGTGGTGTTTAAATTGACCTTTTTGTCTGATTGTGGTGTTTAAGTTGACCTTTTTGTCTGATTTTGGTGTTTAAGTTGACCTTTTTGTCTGATTTTAACTATTTGTCTGATTGTGGTGTTTAAGTTGACCTTTTTGTCTGATTGTGGTGTTTAAGTTGACGTTTTTGTCTGATTGTGGTGTTTAAATTGACCTTTTTGTCTGATTGTGGTGTTTAAGTTGACCTTTTTGTCTGATTGTGGTGTTAAAGTTGATTTTTTTAATGATTTGTTAATGGGCATGTGACACTTTTTGTCGGGTACACGGTAGCCATTATTTCATAAATACTGTCTTCAGGTGTTTGATTTCATCTTCCATGTAGGTTATAATGCTAGACTGCATCTTTGGTGTATGGTTTGATTTCGAGTTCATGGATATACCTGACGGAAAATGTCTGTTTGCTTAAACTGTGGTCTGGCTTTCATCTTTAAGAGGCGAAATACTTAACCATCCTCAGAAGACAACATTGGCAAATCAGAAGAGATGCTGCGCAGCGAAATGGATAGCAAGACGACAGGAAATAAATTTAATCGACATGTATCTGCTGTTTTTTGCTGATGCAAATATATGTGATGAAACTTGATTTAGGTTGTTAAACTAAAGAGATTACACCGTCAGCCTTTCGTTCCGCAGTCCAAAACATTAAACATTTATTAATACTACTAATAATAACAGATCGGACTGTTATACAGCTAAGAACTCCAAACCTGGTGTACATGTTCAACTACCAAAATTCTGTCTCATAATCGTGTGCTATATGCGCACTCGGAAAAAAACATAATCTGTGTTTTGTTACGGAAGTGAAAATGACACACGAAAGTGGCGATGATTCCTGCAGTTAGTGATGATAAAAAAGTGTAAAGTTTTCAGACGTTTTAAAGTTTTATCGATTTGTGTACATTTCCGCAAAAGACTAATAGCCCGGGGTTTGCGTATTGTGTCTTGTTGATATCTTCCATCATGTACAATAAGGAAAATATGCACAGGGTGCCTGGTTCCACGCGCTTTCAGGAAAATCGAATGTCCTAGAATGTAATGTGTTTTAATAAATTCGTTGTTTCTTTTCCATACCGAGTAAGTTTAGGAAACAAAAAGCATTGGTTTTGCGTGTTTGTAATGCCCAATGCCTTTTACTACATGTGCGCGTGTAAACGATAACCCCCCACGGGGCTTATCTTAACACCTTCTGAACAAAACAGATTGGCGACACTATTTTTCTTCAATTTGGAAATTTGTTTTGGGTTCATAACATAATCTAACAGACACAGCGGGCGGCTAAATACCTTGTCATCTCATTGAAAACACATCAAGGACTACCGTATGTGCGCATGCGTATATCAAGTTTCAAGTCGAATAGGACTTTGGCCACGACTGGGCAATCTGTTAATCCCTTGCCCCTACTGTGTCGGTAGGGTAAATTGTACACTTTGAAGTGGCGAAGCTGTTATTCCTTCTGCTTTACTTCCATGCATAGGACATGTAATTCCCTCCAGTCAGAAACAGATTAGGTTGTATATTGATGAAACTCTGTCATGGCCAACTATATCTTTAACTGGCGTATTTCTTCAGAACTGTCAAAAACAGGCGCGGTAAAGACTATGACCATAAATCTTTGAAGTATATCCAGGCAAGTCTGGAGTGCCACCTGGATGCCAATTCCTTTCCATTTTCCATAGCTCGTTCTGAAGTTTCATAACAGCCAGCAGGCTTATCGCTAAAGAAAGAAAAAAACTGCACTTATGACAGTTCATTCAGCTAGTAATGCGATATCTCTTTATGTGTTGTCTTCATGTTCGAAATACGAAAGTTTGGCCAAGAACTTCCTGTGCCAAGATTGGGTCAATCAAACAAACCAATTTTTCAACCGACTTTCACAATACCATTCAATATTAATGTTGAAGGACTTAACTATATCAAACAAGTTTTCTTTGGTAAATAAAAATAATGTTTCAACTTTCTTGACGAGACTTTATAGATTCAAATTCAGATGGTTGTATTGACGTTAGCATAAATATGCTACTTGTCATTATACACTGGCCTGTTCTTAAATAAAGAATAAAATCTTCTTCCTTCTGTCGAGAGCGAGTCTGGGTCTAAAATCTTCTTCCTTCTGTCGAGAGAGAGTCTGGGTCTAAAATCTTCTTCCTTCTGTCGAGAGCGAGTCTGGCTCTAAAATGTTGCCTGGCCATCTTGTTGTGCATCTTATAAAAGTTATCTCCGTGTGCATATAGGGAACAGGTTCACAGCTGATTTGGTGGTATCAGTTCACAGCCTTAAGCGGCGTTTCCATTTGTACGGACACGGATGCTGATGCGGAAACGGATACGGCTGCGGATAATTTTGCTTTGTTTGTCCATTCATCCGATTTTCCGTATGCAGACACTGA